>JAUZST010011607.1:0-11829 GCA_034779995.1 Parotocinclus haroldoi
CTCTCTCTCTCTCTCTCTCTCTCTCTCTCTCTCTCTCTCTCTCTCTCTCTCTCTCTCTCTCTCTCTCTCTCTCCTTATCACCCCTTCAGCAGGTGTCAAAGCCCAAATCCTTGAATCCTGAATGTTTCGCTTTAGTGCGGCCCTGCCCAGGCCGACTTTGCCACAAAATTGTAAGTCAGAGCAAGTGAAAAACAAACATGCATCCTGAACAGTATGTTCCAAAATTTCTGAACGCCCTCTTTCAGATGCTGTGCTGAATGCCACGTTTTGGACCTGCAGAATCACTCGCGCTGTTATCTTTTACCTATAAGCACCACGCTGTGTCTGTTCGCATTTTGGTCCCAGACTCCAGAGGTATTATCTGTGACTCGAACATCTCGCCCGATGCTCAGCTAATCAAGTGATTGCTGCCGTTACGGTCGGACTGACGGAGCACGCTGACTCAAATCATTCTTCCATTACCGTAGCACAAAAGCTTTTGATGGGTTCGTCTGGATGATCTTCTGCAGGCTCCCTTTTCTCCGCTGATGAAATGCGCTCACCTAACCACGCAGAGAAATGACAAAGCAGAGAACTCCTTCCTCCTGAAGATAAGAATTAATATTCACTGAATGACGAACGGATCTTTACGTTTCTGCCCGAAGCGTAATGCTTCCTCAAAGCCAGGTAGCCATGTGAGGAGGAACAGATGTGGGCTGAGATGCTAATCATAGGTTTTTCTATGAGGGTGAAGTGCTGAATAAATGTGAGACGTCCGTCTGATGGGCCCCTGAGCAAGGCCCTCAACTCTAAACTGCTTGAATAGTAAGTTTAGTTTAAATTGAAAGTTTAATACATTTCATATGAAATATCAATGTGCAGGAAAGATTATTGGACAGTGTTTAAGGCTCTGGACTATAAAGATTGTAGGGTTTAACTGTAATGGTACAAATACTGTCAATGTGTACTGGAGAGTCCTATGTTGGGGCACCCCTGGTCTGTGCCACGCATCTCACAGACATAGACTTAGAAGCTTTTAGTATTGCAGAACACACGTAAGCGTACACATAGAGACTGGGGCCAGCCGAGACTGGCATGGGTGAGGTCTTGGTACCTCATGCTCATAGACAGTGGTCCATAGAGATAAGCCCAGGTAGCCAGGATCCACAGAGACAGGATTGTGGTGAGGCACAAATTAGAAGTGCAATTAAACTGGTGTCAAGGAAAGAATAAGGAAAAAGGACTTCCCCACTCTGGTTCGTGTCCCACCTCCGGCAAGGTGAGGTCTGACAGATATTTGCATAACGTTATATTGTAGAATTCTTTGCCACTCTGTCAGTTTAGAGCCTTTTTAGATCGCTGCTTATCACCGACAAAACTACAGCCGTGCAAGCAGAGAGCCTGGTGGGCGAACTGCGGAAAAACTCCAGCTAGCAGATTCGACGCCGTTATCGCCGAGTCACACAATCACTTCTGGATGCACGACAGTCCGAACTACACAAAGCGGTGTGAAAAATGAAGCAGTATGAAGCATAAAGAAGTGTATTTGAAGCTGCCCTCAGGTGCCGTCACTTGTGTTTATCTACAAAAGAAGCATCTGCTCTGAAATTTCCTATTAGCCACCTCAACCGGCAGCCAGGCATGTAAATACAATTCGAATGACACACGAGTTTGCGATCCAGCGGTGCAGAGGTTTGGTGAATTTCAGATTAGGCGTGATGAACTCGTCTGTAACTCCCTCAGAGATTGAGAGAGAGAAACGTGAGAAAGTTCTTGTCATTTTTGTATGCGGGTTTGCTGGAAATTCTTATGAATTCTTCACGTGACCTTGTTAATGACCGGACCTTCTGAAGACCTTTTTTTTTTTTTTTGGAGGTGCCCCATGTTGCACGGGCTTGTTTGTGTAAGACGTCAGCAATTATTTCTTCAACCTTTTAAATTAGCACCAATCAGAGCTTAAGAGGAACGCATTTATAGGTCTGACCTCACACAACCCTGCACTGGACACTGGACATCGGATACACACTGGTACCCGCACCCTCTGTTCGATAGACGATAGATTTCGGATCCCCATGACACTCGTCTTGAAACTTTCGGAAGAAAAAATTGAACTTTCAAGTCTCCATGCATAAATCTTCCAGCTGATCAATTAGGGTTTTTCTAAAGTCTCACAATTTTATTGGCTTTATTATTGCCAAAATTGCACTTTGATCAGCCCCCAGTTCTTTATATTTAAATCCCTTTGATAAGGGCATTCAGTTCTACATTACATGACAGAAGAAAGACTCCTCTAGGCTGCCCGAACAGGATTATATTATATTATATTATATCATATTATGCATATTATACATGCTCCAATAAATATCTGAAATTCTGCACTTAGTAGGTCGCAGTGCCCCAGAGTTCCTGTTAGAACACCGGAAAACTGCTCCGTAAAAGGATGGCAGCTCACAAAAGAGTCGTAAATCCAGTTACACAGTCGTGTGGGTGAACTTTCCCAGTTTTATGGAGCAGCACTCCTTTATAGAAATAAATAGCACAAAAAGAAAGGATTATTGCCCCTTTCTTCAGGATTTGCGAGTCAGCTTGCTGCTCAGAATATTAATCACGGCGTTAAGGTTGTCTTTGACGTCAATGTTAGGTTCCACACCTTGCCACATATGGGCCAAAATGCTTAAAGCGACCTTAAATTAAATAACGCGAAACAAACCCGTCATTAATTTGTTTTGACCGAGCCATCAGGGTTACTGGAGATCTTATAATGAATAGTGTTCGTGCCCATGTAGTGAACATGCCAAACTGCAAATAAAGTTGTTTTTAGAGTAGCCGAGCTATGAGTGACGCGTGCGGCGCCCTCTACAGGACCACGATAAACATGCTCGGGAGGAACTGTCTCATTATTTGTTAAATCGCACTACGAGACACATAGCACATCGAGTTTAGAATGGCGTATTTAGTAGCATTGCCGGGTTTTTTTTTATCATCACAGAGTGTGATTTAACCCAAAAACCCATCAAATAACAATTAAACAAAATGAGCTTCCATTCCACTCTCACAGCCAAGTGATTGGTTTCCTGGCAGATGATGCTATCTCAGTCTGGCCTTTTCACATGGAGGTTGTGCTAATCACATGATGGAAGCAGGTGAGTGTCTGCATGTGGGAGGACAATGAGGTAATGAATCTGCCTAAACGCTTTTTGGCCGACTGTTTAAAAAAGGATGGCAGAATAACAACCCGGGCCCTATCAGCTCGCCGTGATGGAGCCAATTCTCTATGCGCGATAATGCTAGAACCGGAGAACACCTGCTACAACATCTGGCTGAAGAGCTGAACTGTAGGACTTTTGCCACTTTTCTCTCCAGTTCAGCTGAATCTTGGTCAAGTGAGGCAGGAAAACTGAAATCAAGAAGACACGTGTGTTTAGCAGTAACACTTTCAGTAGCAGTCTGAATTTCTTTTAAAATACTGAAACTGAAATACTCACCATGTGGCCATGACGACCAGGGGTGCAGCATCTGCTCCGAAATGCAGGGTCGTGGCTAAAATAAGATTGTAATGATTGGGGCAGCAATTGAAAGTTTTTAAAGTTTCCATAAAAATGCAGTGTATTTAGATTTTTTTTTTTTTGGTGGAAAATTCTATTTAGAGCATACTAGCAACAACAACGTCTGGCTGGCTAAACAGAAACGAAATAAAATACATTTCTTTATTTAGGTTCTCATTTTTAATGCTTAAAACCTTTCAAACATTTAGATATTCGTCGTGGGAAATACTTCACCGTGTCAGAGCTGCACTGCATATCAGATGCTCCTAAGGATGAACTGAGTTACATGTGACTCATCGCATTTATCCCTCACATTCCTCATTTTAGGCTGGAAGTCGAAATAATGCTTTTGGTATGTCTTGCCGTTTTGGCTCTCTGTAGCAGAGAGATGGAAAGACTCAGGGTTGCCAGATCTGGTCTGAGCCCTGAATACGTTCCGGTCGAGAACAAAAAGAGAACAGAGGCTTCTTTAAAGTGAGTCTTTTGCAGCCACTGGTTTGCTTTCGGTTTCACTTTAACAGAACTGGTTTATTTTTGAAAATGAACGGTGAAATCACACTGATCGTAATCCAGCTCAGAAACACAGTACAGGAAGCTATGTGCGGAATACAAGAACACAAGAAAGGGTCCAATAGACGAAACAGAAACAGACAAACAATCAAGCCGAGGAAGCTGAACATGACGAGGAACAAAAAAAATCCCCTTGCCAGTGTGAGACCCAACAAGGAACAAAGCTAGCTAGGAATGAAAGTCATTTCCTAAGTAAGTTACTAAGGGGAAATAAATCGACTAGGTGGCATCATAGCTCTCACTGTTAGAGGTCTTGGAGTCTTGGCGATTGCCTCCAAGTGTTCGCTAGAAATGCGTTTCCGGTTGCTCAATATTTTTTAGGTATTCTACCTCTGGAGCTTTGACAGCGACGCCTTATGTCCCCTGTTGTGGAATCTGCGTATCCACGTATTGTACAACCATTTTTCCAATTTACCCACTACGGCACTTAGATCATCTTTTAAGACCTGTTTGAAGACGTGGTGAGTGTTTAAACTTACCCTCTGGTCTTTAGATTTATATTCCCTTATTCACTTTTCCAACCATTCGCACTATCCTTGATTGAACGTTCCTCCCCTCGGCCACCCGTCTATAACATAACTTGTTCGCCTTACCCATTTTTGATCTTGTTTTTTTTTTCAGTTCTTTTTCCAGTGCTGGATTTTCTTTAACTAATATGTCTAGCGCACTCAGCCTTTTTGTTTTGTTGGGAGCCGTAATGCCCCGTCGTTCGCCTTTACTGTTTATTCAGCCCACTTACTTTAGCTGTTGAATTGACCTTTTTTTTTTTTACCTAAATCGGGTACAGTCGCTCAGGTTGCTGGCTGGAGTACCGACGCACTTTTGTTTTCTTTTAGGCTCTGGTGTCTTATACCACACCTCGTTAAGTTCTCCTCTTGTTACGTACTCAGCTCTCGCGCTTCTTGCTAGTTTTTTGCTGTAGTTTTTGTTCCTTCGGCTTTGTCTATTTTTACTTGCACTATTATCTTTATTGTCTTTATCTCAAATCTCCCTCTCGCTTTGTACGCTCTGACTATCCACCTTTGAATTGCTAGTTCCCCATTTGTCCCTCTGCGAGGAATCCAATCTACGTCCCCTTCTTTCCACGTCCAGACGTTTCTTCTAGTCTGCGATGCTGTTCGCTTTCCTTGTTCAGAAAAATAACCTCCTATCCACGCGCTTTGATGGTAAAATGGCTGAGTGCCCCAACAGATACACGGCATACTCGATTCCTCTACTTGAAAGCTACCTTCTTTTCCTGATACTTTCTTACCCCAAGGACCTCGTATCCACCCCTCGTTCCTTTTGCTCTTCCGGGGTATTCTTTTTCACTATCTCCGTCCCCTTCTTCATCAATAAACACCTCAAAGCACTGCATTCGTTGCGTACGATTACTCACGCCTCCCTTTTCATTTACAAGGCATAAATAAGTAAACACTATTTAATACACATTCAAAATATTGTCACAACTATTGTCTGGGTTTCCACGTTGGTCCTTCGCCATCGGCCCCTTTTTACAGTTGGCAAGGGATTCTTCACCAATCCTTGGTTGGTCCCTTCCTGGCTTATATTTCAATCACAAAACTTCACTTTTTTCCAAGGAGAACTACCACCCAGTTCTACTGTCTAAAACCATGTGCTTCAAACACCGGCGTCGCTGGGGTTTCCCGCTGGGGTTTCCCGCTGGGGTTTAGTCGATAATGTCCGGTCGGACCCACACCATCCTTTATTCCATGGAGTTTTCTAAACGCACAGCCGTACTTTGCGTACACAGCTAGAACCTATAGCGTCCTGAACCTCCTTGTTATAACCAACGCTTCGTTACTCACAATACTACCACAGTTTCATTACACAGTTTGCTTGCAAATTGCTTGTAGGTTTTGGCAGTTTAGTAGTAAAGTAGTACTTTGCCTACAAAGAACGGCGAAAACAAAGTGATGATCTTTTCGGCTTCCCGAAAAAAACACACTAGAATAGTAACGATCATTACATTTTAAGAGCATTAAACGCCACTCAATATGCAGTGAAACAAAAGCGACGTTCTAGATCTGATTCGAATATTTTAAGCCCGTGTGGTTTGGCTCGAAGTACAAACATCAGGAAACAGGTTTGACTCTTTCCTGCATGTTACAGGTTTGGAAGAGTAAACCAAAGAGCACCGGGTGACTTTATTAACTTAATTTGGACATCTACACTGGGTTTCATGTGACCTCGGACCCATCAGACATGGTTCTGTGTTGCATATTGATGCGAAAACGTGGTTCAGAATACATAAGGGTACAGAGAAGAGAATTAGAGTAATCGATGGAATTAAAGCAGTTGACGAAGCATTTCATAAAATAAAAAAACGCAGAACAGCTCGAGGCCTGAGGCTTAAATAAAGCTGCACTTGCCTAAAATAAGAAATAAAATCTCCTTCGCGGAGCAGTTAGGAGCAGTTATGTGCACGCAAGCCCGACCCTGACTCAAAACTGAGTCACAGGAAACGTAATATTTCATTTAATGTTATTTATTCTGACCGTTTCTTATCTGAAGGCTGAGGGAGGGGATTTTCCGGTGCTAGTTAGTCACGTGGTACGATCTGCCGCACGCAAAACAGCACCCGTTATTCCACTCGAACGCGAAGCAGGTAAAAAGCGAATTTAATGTTCACTTCCTAATCGTTTTACTCTGCAAGGCGAACAAAGTAAACAAGACAAGCTGTTCCGTTTAGCACACGTTCACGTGAGTAATCCAAACCGCTCAGATTTTGGCACGTGCATTTTTTTTTTTAGGAAGTTTGCTTAAAGGTTATTGGTTTCAAAATATGAAAAAGGACAGAAAAAAGAACGATTCCATTTTATAACTTCAGCAGGATATTAACAGTTAAAGAAAACCACCATCATTTATTTAGGCCGAGCTTTAAAAAAATAAACGTTATGCATAACACCGCGTGTTTAAAACATGTCAAGTAATTTCCATCAGTGTTTCTCGTGCCGATTGCATTGTATTAGCAAGGTTTATATTAGTTAAGTCACAATGAAGACGACATTGTACAAACAGACCTTGTGTCAAATCAAGAGAGACTTAAAACTTGAAACAATGCACCACTGTAAAAACGCGCCATATAAATACATTTGAATTAGAATCGAATTTAGAAACCTACATACGGGGTGGTGTTAGGACTCTTTCCAAAACAGCACTGAGCTGGGTGAGACGCTACCAACATGCCAGATGGGGATGTTGCCACTTTGGGCATAAATACCCCTGTTCCTGGTCACTTGGCACTTGGTTACCTCGGCTTGTCTTGACACAGATGTAGGTTCTTGGCTCCCGGTCGCCTTAGGCTGGTCGGCGGGTTTGCTGTAGGCCCCTGTGTGTAGTCCTTCTATTAGCGTTAGCGTTGTGTGTGTTCATGAGCACTGTGTATTGGGTCTGTTGGGTTTGTTCCACTTTCTTATTTTTTCGTTCCTGATCTCTAGGCGAACGCTTGTCCTTCAAAGATGGCTGCAGTAGCTGACGTTAACCTGAGTAACGGCGCATCGGTCGTCACCTATGCCAACCCGTCCGTCCCGAACCAAACTGCGGTCAGTAACGTGGGAAACGGACTGGACCCGAGGATGCTTGCATTCCTGAAAGTCCAGCCGAAATCACTGGGGATTGTCCAGATAATGAACAGGGTGGTAACTCTACTGTTAACGATCGTGCTAGTGAGCTGCAGCCACTTTCCCACGGTGCCTTCTGTTTTCTGTGTTTCCCTGATTTACATTGTTGCTGGAGCTTTGTCTATAAAAGTAGAAAAGACTTCATCCCCATTTGATAAGGAATGTGTTAGCAATCAACGTGATCAGCGCCGTCTTGGCAGGAACAGCCATCGTTTTGCTGTCTTTGGATTTTCCGTTCAGATACAGTGTAAGTCTTGGACTTTTTGTTTGCCTACTCCTCCCCCCAGGGAGCGCTTTGCATTGTATTTGTTGTGTTTTCTAATTGGATCTCATAAAATGTGCGTAAAACGTGAGTGAAAATGAAGGGTTAAGAAAAGGGCGTTTAAGGATTGGTTAGTGTTTGGTATGTTCTCCTGTACGGCCTGAGACTTCAGTTGGCATACTGGATCAGAATGCTGTTCAAAATTCGGCCTGCAAACGAGCAATTCATTCCCATCGGTTTGAAAACGATCCATTTTGGATTTCAAAAAAAAAATTGAAATGTTTTTTTTTTATTAAATTCCGGTTCATGTGTACTGCTCATCAGCACGGGGGGGGGGGCTCGGTTGGGTAGCACAAGCGAGAAGGTCCCGGGTTCAGTCCCAGGGTACTCCGGTTTCCTCCCACAGTCCAAATACATGCTTGTTAGGTTAACTGGTGTCTCTAAATGTGGCCCTTGGTTTTGTCGCTGTGTGCGCTCTACGATGGATTGGCGCCTCATCTAGGGTTGTTATTGCTCTTGCGCCCAGAGTTTCTGGGTGGGCACCGGCTGACCCGTAACCCCGTGTGGATTAAGTGGAAGATGAATGAATGAATGAATGAATGAATGAATGAATGAATGTATACTGCTCACAACAAATTGAGGATATTTCAAAATGTCTATCCCCAGTTTGGAACTAAGGGGAGGAGTCAAGCAGCACCCTTTTAAATACCAGCCAAGAAAGCACAGCGCGTCTAGTTTCTGTGCCTCCCCAAAATATGCCCGTGCCCCCCCCCCCACCCCCTGGAGTGTGAAGCTTTCCCACTGATTCCATCATTTATGTCTAATGCTTCATTTGCCTAAAATCATGCCCCTCCAGCTCATTCTTGAATGTGTCAGTACTGTACGTAGTGATGTCACACTAGGGAGGGACGTAAGTCACGGCCAGGGTGTAATTATTTACCAATGTTCCCAGTGGCGTCATGTTTCCTTCAGGTACCCAGAATGCATTCCTCTTCCTTGTCCCTTATCTAGGAGTTACTGAAAATGCTATTTTATGAGGTAATAAAATGGCCACTCCTTTCCTGTGCCCATATTTGTCCGAGGGACGCGGTCTAGACACATTTCTCCTTCCCCTAGCTGGACCTGATATTCCACTTCATGTTGTATCATATTCTGAAACCTTAAGGGGCCGTTTAGTTAGAATTCTCCTGCAATAATACCACGTCCTTCCATCCCCCCCATGTTCGCAGCTTTAGCCATCGTCCTGTTGCTTCTCACAATAAAACAAACACACACACACACACACAAAAAAAACACACTACATCACTACATGTACACCAAATTCTACGTTTCGTGGTGCGCAAGTGGAACTAACTGGAACTAAGTGGCAGGTTTTTTGGAGAGTCACAGTTTTTTTTTTTATACCTTTTATTTGGCTCTGTAACACTTGGCTTTTATTGAGGTTTTCGTTCCTTATGAACCCCTAAGTCCTGGACGATCTTCAGGTCAGGTACCTGTGGAGAAAAGTCTGAAGGTCAGATTTATAATTTGTGATACAAAAAGTTGTATAAAAGCGCAGAAAAAAAGCTAAATGGAAGCATTAGGTTTGGGCGTTTTCGACTCTTACGTGACCCTGTGTGTGTATAAAACAACAAGAGGAATGATGGGTTCGTCATTTTAGCAGGCTTCCATGGGGATAAGTGGAGTGCTGCTTGTTTTCTGTCTGCTTCAGTTCATCATTTCCATCTGCATTTCTGCCTTTGGATGCAAAGCCACCTGCTGCACTGAACCCGTGGTGAGACTCGCACGTCGTTATTATTATTTTTATTATTATTATCAATATTATTATTATTATTAGATATACACACCAATAAGTCAAAGAGCCTCCCTTTTTAGCAGCTTTACTCCAGCATCATGAACATTTGAGTCTCATTAATGGATCCTGCTTTTCTGCTTGAGCAAAGCAGGATAGAAATGCCTCATGTTGTGAACTTTAAATTTAAAAAAAAAATTTTTTTTTAATGTAAAATGGCCTAAATGACAAATCTTTCAGGAGAAAGTAATGCAAATGTAAAGCAGTGTGAACGTTAAGGAATGAATGCGCTCGTTTTGTTTTAAAGGTACAGCTCGTTACTGTGACCAGCTCTGCGCCTCCGTGCCCACCGGTAAGAGACGGCTTCTGAACTTCAGAACTTAAGAATGAAATCTTTAACTGAAAAAATACAAGGCCCTCTTCAGGTTGCTCAGTTGTGTGTGTGTGTGTGTGTGTGTGTGTGTGTGTGTGTGTGTGTGTGTGTGTGTGTGTGTGTTTTCTGGTTTAATTCTCATCATTGATGAGTGGCCACTTCTGTCTTGGAATAACTCTTTCAGTTCTGTGTTTTGCAGGAACCACCAAGAACCCTCCACTACGAAACCACCTCCCTACGGTCCAGTAAAACCCGACCAGCTTAGTGAGGGAACATGACCCCGTCCCCGTCCCCTTAAACCTGCATATGATCTTATTGGATCTTTATTTCTTAAGTCAGCTTTATTCTTTTGGCTGCATACATGCCTCACTCCTTAATACTTGTACTAAATAATTCGAAAACGAAATGATTATTCGTAGGTTTTCGGCAGCTTGAAAAAAAAAAACATTTCTAGAAAAGCTGTGAACCCGGATTTTTTCAGATGCTTGGAAGAGCTTATCGGGGCAAACTCTCCGTTGGGAATCGAACTTGCTGCACTCCTGAAATTGGGCTTGGCTGAAAAATCGATACGGCAGTATATTGTGATTTTTTTTCTTTTTCTTTTCGCAGCGTACGGTGTGGCTTTCCCAGCTCAAAGTATCGCGAAGAAACACGTCTGAATGTGGCGCAAACCACAGTCGGTGGTAAAAAGATTCCGATTCCTGTTTATTCTAAGGGCGTGTGCATCTTTCAGAGAATGAAGTAAGCGTTTACAGGATCCAATAAGATCATCTACAAGTTTAATCAGCGTGGGGATTTACGTCTCAGGCATTGCTCCTTTAGATCAAGAGATATCTCACTTTGAGAACCTTTGTTTTGCCTTCAGTATTAAAGAATCATTAACCGGCGTTATATGTTTTGGTCTGATGCATTTCCGTTGTTGTTTAGCTAGCAAAGCACTGACTTTTACCTCCCTTGTTTCTGAACCTGCCCCAGAATTCACTGCCAGCATTCAGAGGTCCAGCCTGGACATGGTACGAGTCCGGCACAGGGTCCTGCTGGGCTCAGTGTTTGAAACCTAACACACACAAAGATGTTTTCTATATTCTACAAACTTGTAGATGTACAATAATGTACAACCAGTACGTGTTACAAAAGTTACAATGGAAACGTGATGCAAATGCAGGTGTTACATTTTTTTTTTAAACAAGTACCTGTTTGATTAATAAAATAAGTAAATGAAAGAATAACGTTTGTTTGTCTTCTTACCGTGCTGAATGTTTCGCATCAGCATCACATCGCATCGGGGGGAGGGTAAAAAGTTTGTGTGCCTTTCCGGATGTTCCATGTGTGTGTTTATTTTTATTTTTTTTTTTGCAGTTTCACGGAACGTAGTCGGCTTTACCCCGGTGGGTGCACAGCGTTCCCTCGCCACTTCGCGGTTCACCTCGATGCGTCGCGGGATTTTCGCTGTTTCGCTGGAGTTTCTCGGGAACTTTTACATTTTAAAATAAAAAACACAAAATGTGTACAGATATATTAAAAAATATTAATTCTAGCAATAAAGGAAGGTTATAAATGATCAAATATGAGGATTGACGGTAAATATCTGTTGTTTATTATACAGTATGTAGGATATGAGGTGCTGGAAGCTCGGTACGGACGGAGCATGTGTGATACGAGAGTGATGTATGGAGTGATAAGTA
>JAUZST010011608.1:0-11829 GCA_034779995.1 Parotocinclus haroldoi
TATTATTATTATTATTATTATTATTATTATTATTATGCAATCTTCTATACTGTTGGGAAAAAGTGTCATCTGAAATATATAAAAGGTCTGAGGATGAGGGAAGTATTGTTTCAGATCCAGCGCTTGTTCTCCCACCGCTACCCTCCCCCTGTCTCTGCAAGTGGCCCTGACTGGGTCGCTCTGAGAGAAGAGCGCATTCTCCTTTCATCCCCTCTTAGAGGACAAACATCAGTCCCATCTCGCCAGGCATCCATATTCATGAGCCTCTTATAAATATCTGATAGCAGCCGATCTACAGCTGTTTAGCTCTGAGAGTAATGCTGAGCCTTTACACATGCGCGCACACACACACACACACTCTCTCTCTTACGCACACATACACACATACACACACACACACACTCTCTCTCTCTCTCACACACACACACACACACACACAAATAGGCAACAACACTTACTGCTTTTTGCCCAATCTTAGCTCTTCAGATCGCTTTGTGCCCTAGCTGCCCTGATAACATCAGCAGATTGCCAGAGTATCGTTTTCAGCTTAATTAAAGCCTAAGTGTAACCGCTAAATGAGAGAAGAGCTTTATTAGCTTTTTAGTGGCAACACATCGCTTATCTCAGATACAGAAAGATATAGCCAGCAGTAAGCAGTCTAGCTAACATAAACCTGCTGTCTAACGGGCCAATAGCAAGGAAAACAGCAATACTATTTAGGACAATAGATGATCCATAATTGTAGTATTTTTGGTTATGTGTTTTCCACTGTATGTTAAATCAGCACCTTTTGTCAAAGCACCCTTGAAAAAAGAAAAAGAAAATCAGAAAAATTAAAAAGACAAAAAAAAACTTCTACAGCTACAGATATTTAATGTGAATCTCAATTTATCATTCTACAGTCCAAAGAAGCTTGATCTGGAATCTTTTCAGAAGGGAAAAGACACTTTTCATATAGGTTACACTGAAATACTGACTTTGGCCCATATTTTGTCATTCTGTTCTGAATTTGTGTGTTCATATTCCCTGTATTTTCTCTTTGGATCTTAATAAAGAGACTTAGAAACAATCATATACAGTAATCAAGCCATTGATAAAACAACAAAGGTAATGGTGGACTTAGGCCAGGGCTGGAGTGAGGCACGAAGGGTGCCGAGGACGGGAAGAGTGTAAGCTCAAGCGTGCGAGGAGTGCACGGAGAAACCGAGCTGGGGCTCGTCTCAATCGGAGTACGCAGCCGGCTGGAGTAAAGCTCGATTGGGAGCAAGGTTGTACAGAATAGGAAACTCTCAATCTATCGCTAATGCTAGATTAACTCTGGGGTTTCCCACGTACGCATCCTTCAGCACTATTAGCCCCGGGACGTTACCAACTGACCATACTGACCGAGAGAACGTTAAGTGTGTCGCGATGTGCGTGCAGTGGTCGGGTGCACGAGTGGAGTGAGACGACCAGGCCACGAACAACGCTTGAAGCCCCACTTAAGTAATGGGACATCACGTGTTCGTAATCTGCTCTCGAATTAAACACAGGATTTAAACCACCTCGCCGATGGTTCTGTGGACTTTTGCACAGTACTGTACTTTTAACCATTCACATGTTCGATGTGAACTTGAGCTGAAGCTGTTAATCTTTTAGGATTAGCAGTGGGTGACACCTGTTTCATTCCAGCTAGAAACTTACAGAATGCTGCTCTTTTCAGGGATTTTGTTTGAAATTTTGCTTTTACTCCCAGCCCTTCTCCAACTCATTAGGATCATTAGAAGTTCTGATCCAGGCAAGAAATAGCATTTTGCTTTGCTCTCAGGAAGCTCCTTGTTCTCTTTCCAATACAAATAGCAGAGAATGTAAATATTGCTCTTGCCATGTGTGAGGGTTACGCAGACGCAAATGATAAATTCAGAGAAGCACGAAAAGTATTGGCGTGCCCAGAGGAATAAATGGTTCTTTAATATCAGTATTAAAAATATAAACATGAACAAGACATAACTAAAGGGGGGACAAGACAAAGGAATGATAAGGGGTAAACAAAAATAGAAATACAGTGAAACCTCAGAATTCAAATGTAATTGGTTCCGGAAAGCATTTGTTCGAAGTTCAAATCAAGTTTTCACAAAAGCAATAACGCAAATAGGATTAGTCCATTCCTGGCCCTCAAATGATTGTTTACATAGACCTATATTCATATGTAATTAATGATTAAAAGCATGAATAAAGCAAAGGAATGTAATACAATAATGTAATGTAATAACCAATACATTTGTTATAATTGAAAAATAAATAAAGGTAATAAGTCCTTAGTAAGTGAAGCTTTAAATATGTATATTATTTAATTTGCCTGTGATCGGTCTGTAGTTATTCATAGTTATGTTTTGGGTTTTATGGCAACTGGTGAAATTATCGTCACTGACTGAGCTGGATTATGGAAATCTCTCGACGAATGTTTTATTTAGGGTGCTCATGTTTAAAGTCGAAGTTTTGTTGGAATTTGTGGGCAAAAAAACGTACTGTTCGATGTCTGAATTATTTAAGTCAAGAGGGTTTTTAATTCTGAGGTTCTACTTTACATAATCAAAAGGGCTGGCAAGAAAGCCAGGGCATCAACTAGAGATTAAGCCAGCAAGACCCCTAAAATGGTTCTGTTCCATTCCTGAACAATCAAACAACACCAACCAACACAGTTAAACTTCTAAACTTCTCACAGGTAGTGTCTGGTGGCCATGGACTTAACCCGATCCTCTGGTGTTCTGTGCTGAAACATATATAACATATATATATTTATACATTATTTATACATATTTATATATATATATATATATATATATATATAAATTTGGTTGTCCATGGAAATTCTCTAATGTCATCCCTTAATAGCAAGCTGTCATGCTAACGGCTAATCATCATACCAGTCAAGAAGGGGTTACACAATTGTTCAACTATCAATGTGCAGTTCTTGCCCTGTGGAGCATAAATCCAGTTTATTTGAAATCGCAATCTTCCATCTGTTAGCAGTAGCTCAGGGCCTTAACCACATAGCCACATTGTATACCCAATTCAACATTTAATCAGGTAATCTTGATCTTTCATCAGATAATCAGTGATTTCAGTTGTTGTCGTCAGTTGTTGCTGCAAGATTTGAAAGAAAGCCTGCAGCTGTCCTGGTGCTTTACGGGTAACTCTCCTATTACTGCTGTAGTGCACAAAGGTCTGTGAAAGGAAGACAGAATTTTTACAGTGCAGCCATGGGCACTTGCTATGCCTATGATAAGGTCCAGCTAAATTGTTTCTCTAATTTTCTAGAATGCCTTTTTAAACTTGAAAAATATGATCTGACCCTGAATCTGAGCTCAAGAAGAGAAAACTGTATAAGCATGTATTTTTTTATCAAGTTTAATGGACGTAATCACAACTATCAAGCAAAGAATGATACTGAGGGAAGTGATAAGCAAAATAAAAAAAACTTTTTTTATTTTGAGAGAGCTTCGTTGCAATTGAAAAAGACAGAAAAATGGGGGATGGAGGTTGGGTGCGATTGGGGGTGTTGTTATCTGCAACGTTCATTTGCGTTGCAGAGCGCTCTGGATTCTCTTCCACACCTCCAGTCTCATTCCAGCCTTAGAGCCATAGCTTCCTTTTCTCCCCCTTTGCTTGAGCCCCTACAATCATGCCCGCAATCACAGACTCTAATTAGGTTAATTAATTTGTATCAGCCCTTGTAGGGACTTGGCTGATGAGACTGCAATCGGAGCATCAGTGCTTGGACCCCTAATAAAAAAATGGTAAGGTGGAAATTAAAATGTCAATCTCTGACAAAATATGACGGTAACCCTTCAGCTTTGCCTACCTCCACCTTACAAACTCCATTCACCTCTCTTCCAGTTCTTCCAATTATGATACCAGTGCATACACGGTTCAGTGCTGTTAAGGTAGGGGCAGAAGAGTGCACAGAGGAGGGGTAATGCTGAGGCAGAGGCACCACATTACAATCAGCGAGGACCGCTCATCAGGACACTGACGAACACACTCTGATTAGCCGAGTGATCTGATTACAGTAATCACACAGCCTTCGAAGACCAGTTCCAGAGACGACGACAAGGAGCTAAATGTGAGATGGGAAGTTAAAAGGAATAGAGAAAATGCTAAATTATAAACCAAACAATCATAAACAATCAACAACCCAAGTCAGACAGACCCCATACAGTTGTTTATGTAGCTCAGTCAAACTGTTGAGTCTCTACAGAGACAATGCATGGTTTGACACGAGGTTAGAGCCAATATTAAACCATGATTAACATGTCCTCAGAGTGCATGGCTGCCAGAAAAGGTGATGGACTAACAGTAATAT
Organism: Parotocinclus haroldoi; assembly: GCA_034779995.1. Lineage (NCBI taxonomy): Eukaryota > Metazoa > Chordata > Actinopteri > Siluriformes > Loricariidae > Parotocinclus > Parotocinclus haroldoi. The sequence continues at coordinate 4,346 of JAUZST010011608.1, forward strand.
CCAGACAGATGCACGAGACCCCCTGTCCTTTCACCCGTAGTGAACCCCCTCCATTAGAGACACACTAGAGGAACAAGTTCCACCAGGGAGGGGGCATTACTGTGATTTAGACTCCCATGCAAATTTAATCAATTCAAGTGCCTCTTTCCAACCAGCCTCTTGGCTCATTAGCGGCAATTTGAAGGGGATTCTGTGATCCCACCTCTCTTTCTCCTTCTTACTATTTCTCTCTCGCAGACTCACAGAGGTGTAAAGATTTTCCATCAGATGTCCCCTCCTATACCAAACTCCCTCCTGGTGTCTTTACAGATGTCTAGTTCAAAAGCAGAGTGACACACCACAGAGCAGCTAGAGGGGCCAGATATGATGCGTTCACCCCCAGAGTCCCTATTCCCGCAGTCACTTGTTCATCCACCCTCTCAGTAATTGGGGAATCGATTAGAGCTGGTCTGAACCTCTTGGAAGTAGGCAGTCTTTTGAGACACACCACACAGTAGAAAGGTAGTCATCCTACTCAGATGAGACCTTCATCTGCAAGAGCTGACTGAAAAAAAAGGGTTCAGGGTTGGCAGTGATCATCAACTAGCTAAAACTAATGCACTTCTTAGCATTACCTTCTATATCTAAATCAAGCATTTTAGTCAGTATTTAAATACGTTGTAATTTAAAAACCTACCTGGAAAAAATAATTGAATGCACCAGTATCCATGCCATACTCTATCCATAGGCTGCCCCCCAGATAAAAGTAGCCTAAAATAAAATGGCCCCTTGTTGGAATCAGACTCTGAGGTGTGTGGAAAGCCATGAATAGTGTATTATGGGTTGGAAGAAGGACATAATTTGCATTTACAGCATTCAGTGGGTGCCCTTATCTGAAGAGATTGACAGCTAAAACAGTCTTGCATGGTACAAAACAAGTAACTTAAAAATAAGGGTTTTGCTCAAGGTTACAACCATGGATTCAGATTCAGAAAACTTTATTCATCTCCTAGGGGCAATTGAAGCATGGAACCTTGGCTGTGCTGAGATCTTGAACGTCCACCCTTCTGGTCAATAGTCCAGTACTAGAACCATGATGCCACCACAGTCCCAGGAGGTCACGCACACAAAGCCAGACAAGTACATATATTTGGAAAGCAAGTGAAGTGCTGAAGTCAATGTGGGTTGCAGTGGGTCAGAACAGTAACAGTACTGATGGTACTTTTCGTCACACAAAAAAATACGTGGAATACTGACTTATCTGACCATAATAAACATTTCCACTGTTTGGTGGTCCATCCTAGATGGCTCAGAAAACAGAGAAACTGACGCTGCTTCTGGTTAACATGAGGTTTCTTTAGTGCACAGTAAAGTTTTAAGTGGCATTTGTCAATGTAACTCCATATTGTAGTGCCTAACAAAAGTTGCCAAAGTAATCAGTTGCCCATGTGGTTTATCAGCTATTTTTCAATGGTAGTTCTAAATGCAGTGCCATCTGAAGATTCATGCACTAAAATACCTCCGTACAAGGAGAAATATAGAAATCCCTTCGAATCTTTCTTTGGGGTACGTTGTTTTGAACATTTGAAAAAACATTTAATCCTCTGGCCATCTTAATCATAAGCCTCAGGAATGATTCAGTCTTTGTTGGATGTAGTTTTTGTACCAAATCCTGATTACAATCATCAGTTGACATCAGATAATGACTTTTAAAATTCATTGCTAGGTCTAAATTGCACCATACCAACTTGTTTTGGAATTTGCTGCCAGCTTGAAATGCAGGAATGGATGTTTACAAATCAAATTAGACTGGACAAAACATATATCTCAGATCCATACTATCTGCAATGAAATAAAAGTCAGTCAATGTAAGAAACATTGTGCGAGAACTGAGTCAGAACACATTCACAACCTTGGCCTAAAGCTTGACAGTTGTGACAAGTCCTATTAGCTGTGCTCCTAACAGCAATGTGCTTTTTACTGATCTGTTCGTTCCTTCTAACTTTCACCCTCCAGCCTTCTGGATGTACACTTGATTCACACACCTACATCTCTCTGAAAATAAAAATAACCAAAGGGGTGGAATCTGCCTACACTTACTCTCTTGATTTCTTAGAAGTACTTCAACACAATGTTTCCAGGACATATATTCAGTAATGTGCTGGAAACATTTCTCAGACACTTTGGTCTATATTGGCATGCAGATGTATGTCCATGGTGCGAATCTCCTGTTCAGGCCATTTGAGTACAATTAACTCATTTTGATGCTTTATTAGTTTTCAGCCAATCCAAAGCATGCCTAGAATATATCCCTCACACTATCAATGATGCCATTCATCCATGCAGAATATATCCCTTACACTATCTATTTCATGTTGCTTACATGATCCCAAAACAACATCAAGACTCATCAGATGAGGAAACATATTTCCATTGTCAAACTTTAGTGAACCCATGCAAATTGTAGCCTTAGTTGCTTGTTTGTAAACGACAAGAGTTGCACACTGTGGTTTTCTGATGCTGTAGCCCATCTGCTTCATGGTTTGAAGAGTTGTGTTGTATGTGGTGTTTTTCTTTCATTTGAGTTTTTAAATTATCAGATCAGTTTGTGTCTGGCCAATCCCTATAGATCATTCTGAAACAGATCAGTCCATCTAGCACCAAAAATTATAACATGACATGCCTTCAATCACATTTCTTCCACTTTCTGATGCTTGGTTTGGAGTTCAGCAGGCCATCATGACCATGTCTATGAGCTAGATATCCAAGATCCACCCTAGAATGCATATTAACAACTAAAATGCCTTACTTAATTTCATATTTAAGTAAGGCTCCCATCGTCTTATTAAGAGCACCAGTCCTGAAAAGCAAACAGTTCGCCTGTGTTCTAAGGTAAAGAGTCTTAGTTCTGGTCTTTGGCCAACTGGCTACACAATCCAGATATGGATTATGCCCTAATTCTTGGCTACAAATCCAAGTTGCACCAATTCGCCATTGTTTAGCTGTTGCATTTGTTGTTCTGGTCAGCCAAATTAGCCATAATGTTAATGCTAATTAGGACAGGGCTCTTATTTTGTTCAGGATGCTTAGGCTTTCACTGTATGGACAGCAACAAATGGTGGTGAGAGATTTGATGTGCAATTTGTGACTCAGCCCTTGTGGTGTTTTGTTTTCCATATGCCAGGTGTGTGAATTGAATGAGGACTTCAGCAAAAGTTGCTTTGATCAATCAATAGTACACTTTCTAGTTGCCCCCATACATTAATGTTTGATACCCTGTCAGTAAGGTCTACTAAATTCAAAATGGGCTTTTTACGTGTGCTATGGGTTACAGGTCCATTGGAAATGCTATTTGTGCTGGCATCATTACAAAACCATTCAAACACAGTATAATCTTAGACACACTACAGAAATCATATAACAATAGAATCTTTCTTAATCACCATGAATGCCAACCAAAATTTCCTCCCAGCTTTACAAATAAAATACTGCACAAATCAAAAATGACCATTTCTTTTCCACAGCTGTGGCTGTACTCAAAGCCCTTAACAAATCTTTAGCTTCAGGCTTTAGGAAGCCTCTTACACAGTTGCCAATGAGTGGAAAGTTGCAGGACAATGAGAGGATTCTGACCTATATCTTTAAAATCTGGGGGTCACCCTCAGCACACCCCACTCACTGACCCTCCGTCACAGTTCCCTGCTCTGAGTTGATGTGAATGAAAGGCAGGCTTCAGGCTGAACAGTGGGCCGACTGTGTATCGGCTGGCGGAAGTATTGTGGAACTGCGCACACGGCTGTTCAACACCCCCACTCCAGCTTAAACCTGCACTGAGGGAACCACAGTGACGTACAGACTCTGAGACGGCCGAGGGGAGGCGTCCTACTATCTACGGGTAGAAAACTGTGCAAACACACAAGGTCAATATCAGTGTGCCACCAAGGGGCCCCGGGCTAAATATCACTCTGTGTGTGTGTGTACATGTCTGTCAGTCATCAATTGAACAGCCATTCATTATTCCATTCGAATACCTCAACAGAACGAGTACATAAAATGTGACCACTCTAACGCCACACTTACATCGTACATTTATTCACTTATTGGATCTAGTTCTGCAGTTCTGTTTTAACCCACTGGTCACAAGTTGTACAATTTAGGCTGAAGAAAAAGTGAATGCTTGCCCTCTTCAGCCCATTCAGATCCTGATCTGCCCTGCTCATCTCCTCAACATGGTGACATTTCCCTGTCATTATCTTTTCACCCATCCCTTCATCCCGGGACAGGCTGATGGATGGGACATGGTTATGAAGCCGCTGCCAGCAGTGTGATCGATCAAACCTTGCTGAGAAGAGATCGGTTTAAGCCTTCAGCCCACAAAGCAAGAACATTGTATTACAAGCACACACTCTCGTAACAATAGATCTTCCTAATTCAGACCGATCTTCACTGCTTCACAGTCACACTTGACATCTGAATCATGACAAAACATTTAGAAACAAGCTGGCTAAACTGCACCTGGTGGATCAACGGCATCAGTTTGCGTCTGCAGAATGTGCATTTCCTGTTACATCATTTCATATTTGACATACATCGTGCTTATATGATTGCGAACAAGTTTTCAATTAATGTAATCGTTTTTTGCATTCTAAAGCAAATGCATGCACATATTTCATCAGATTTTACTTAAATAATGGGCACTAAACTTTTAATGTTTAATCATTCTGGGAAATTGTACATACAGTACAGCAAACTTCTTAGGCCACCATTATATTTATTGTTCTGGAACAATGACCATATATAGTTCTTTTTCTCTTGTATAACCAAAAAAGAGAGGACAATTGTATGCTTTCGTATATTTATGAACTGAACCAACCACCAAAAAGCATAAACAGCTTCTTCAGGTTACAGTGATGTGTTTAGTGTGAGCTCCCCTTACATTTGAGCAACAGCAGCATTTGGCAGCTTTATCGGGATTGCTAGTTGACCCTTCTACAGTCTGAGGAAGGAATAATCCAGAATGGTCTTTTTGGGAGAGCTGCAGCCAAGAAACCACTTTTTTTCAAGGAGCTCACGCTAAATTCTAATTGTTACCTGCAGAAATCATTATGTTCTGAATATTGCACTTTTTTATTTTGTTTATATTGTATTTTCCACTAGAATTTTAATGATAATGACATTTGATCATTATAGCATTGCTAAAACAACAAATGTTATAGTGGCCTAAGACTTTTGCACATTACTGTACATTATATGCATTGGTAGCCATAACTCTAAGACCCTTGTTAAAGATATTTGCTTCATACTCCAGCGGGATAATGAACCAAAGACGATCAAGGAGTGATGACTGTCATGGACTTACCTGACCTTTTTTCTGAATTTTCCGTTTATTGAAGACACAGAAAGCCAAACATTCCGTAACATTACAATATGCTCTACTGGAAAACTGTGAAATCATGGATCTTCAGATTTTGCACAAATTTATAATCCATAGCTCGTTGACTGCAAAAATGCTAATTGAATCTATAATGTACAGTCATTACAATCTATAATGCAGCTCATTACAGCACCTGTACCCTCTTCTTCCATAGCCATGCCAGTGTAGTGCAGGCGGATATGCATTGTTTTGTTGAAAAACCTCATGAACATTTACAGCATTTAACAGACGCCCTTATTACAACTCATTACAATTCAAGCAGTTGTGGGTTAGGGACCTTGCTTAAGGATCCAACTGTGGCAGCTTGGCAGAGGTGGGATTTGAACCCAGGACCAGCAATCCAGTGCCTTAACCACTAGGCTACAACATCCCTGGCTTTGAAGGCAGCATATGTTGCTGTACATAGTCAAATGTACTTTTCTTCATTAAAACTCCCACCACATACGTGTAAATCATCAAAGACACTGGCACAACCCCATATCATGACAGACACTGTGGTCCAGAGCACACAGCGTCCATTTTTTCTTTAATCCAGTCAGACGTTTGACTTATCATGCAGATCGTACAGTATAACTATGAATCTTAACCACTACCACTTAAATGTGGTTGTGCTTAAGAAAAATAATAAATAAATCCATTCAATTGAATTAAAACACCATTTTAGTTATAAACTGATCTTCGTCACTCGTCATTGTTAACAATGGAATTGTACTTTCATTTATAGCAAGTACAGCTTTTATTAAACAATAATCTGGCAACATGAGTGTATTCCTCAAACAAAAATGGAAGATTATAAAAACATTACTTACAAATATTCAAGGCCATTATTGCGTCTCCATTAGAACTATTGCACCTTGCAAGATGCACTATTGCCACCTACTGATAATTCGAAAGAACTACACAACTGTGGTACAAACAATTTATTTATTTTGGTTAGCAATAATAATAACAACAACAACAACAACAACAACTGCCACTCCACTTAAGTAGTATTTATAAAAGACTTTTTTTTTTATAGAAGACTACCAAAACTCTGACTTGTACTGTAAAGGAGACTGTGTAACGTGTGGGGACTTCAATGAAATGTGACACTGTACTGTACTTTGCCAGTGACATGCCCATGTCTCAGTTGAATAATGTCAAAGTCTCTGTTGGAAGTAACACATTATCTTTTCCTCTTGGCTTCAAATTTGTAGACAGCAGGAGCAGATGCTGTCTCCTTCTTCACTTTTACTTTCTTGTTCTTGTCCTGAAATAAAAATATATTATGTAATTCATAAAGACAAAAGGAAAAAAAAAAAAGTTTGTTGACATCTTACTATCTACCTGACTACCTCAACAATGGGTGTGGTTAAAACAGCTAACTGAGAAGCTGTGCCTTCAAACTGTTGGCCAAGTTTGTTTGTCTGGCTTCTTTAACGTCGCTATTGGCATCAGTGGCCACACAAGTTTATCTCAAGACTACACACCCACACCCATCCACCCACCCACACCTCCACACACCCACCCACCCATACCAGTTTAAAGCAATCAATTAACCTAACATGCATGTCTTTAGACTGTGGGAGGAAACCGGAGTACCCAGAGTAAACCCATGCATACACTAACACAGTCCGTGCAGACTCCACATAGAAAGGAGCCAGGTCGCTCCACCCTGGGATTGAACCTGCGCCCTTCTTGCTGTGAGGCAGCGGTGCTACCCACCAATCCACCGTGCTGCCCTTTGGCCAAGTAATACATTTGCAAATGATTCCACAGGTCTTGATGTGCTCACCTGAAGGTCTTTGCGAGTCTGGATCTTCTGACTAATGACAAACATTTTTCTCTCTCGGTCTATACGTTGAGACAATTCCTGGTACCGAATCTTTCGCTGCTTAGCCAGTTTCTGTGAAAACATTCAGAAAATTATCTATTATTAAACACAATCACATCCACTCAGTCAACAAAAAATGGGCCAAGCCCCAACAATGCAAAACTGTTAACTTTTATATATATATATATATATATATATATATATATATATATATATATATATAGATAGATAGATAGAGAGATATGTTCATATGATATA
>JAUZST010011609.1:0-11828 GCA_034779995.1 Parotocinclus haroldoi
GTCTTATTTATTCTCCTTAATATAACTTTTTTTTAACATGATTGTCCATGCCAAAGCTCCAGTGGCTCCTCACTTCAGCAGCGTGAAGCCGCCCAACATTTCGAAAACAAATGTTCTGCACGTTTAATTGGATACAGTTACCTACAGTATTTCCTATACATGTTTTATAACGCATAGGCATGAATTACATTATGTACAGCAAGTCCCCACTGATGTCAGTCTTCATGGTGAAAGTAATTAATAAAAAATGTTTGTATGGGGGATCGACCCTTCAAGTCAATACTTGGCCAGCTGTGTGTGTTTGCTTATTGGCGAGGATCTGGATTAATTTTAGATTACTTTGAGATGCCTATTAAACATTAATATTTTAGAAGTTATTATCCCAAAGGCTGCCATTGATTTACAACATGAAAAAACGTCTGACCGTACAGCAGTAAAGCATTTGCGCTGTTGCAGAGAGGTTGTGTCGAAGTCTTGATTATACCCGAGCTCTCTGTGGGCAGGGGTGTGTGTGTTGGTCCTGCTCATTGGTGATACATGAACTATAGTTCAAAACCAGGTTGATGATGTTGCCCAATATATGCATATATTACCCCTCTCATATTTGTAGCTGCCGTGTAATGAATAGGGTTTAAGAAATGGGTAAGACCTGGGTGGTACCATTGGTGGGTAAGAGGAAATGATGACGTTCATGCATCTGAGGTCACTTGGCTTACATGAGACCACACCCTAGATACCTAGCCCTTAAAGGATGGAGGGGGAATTGGAGTAGGACGCAAAAAGAAGGATACAGGAAGTGTAACTCACTAAATCCACCCACCGTAGTGCCCTCTGACTCTGTTTTTCCATTACTATATCCTGACAGAACAAATGGTACGTACCTTGGCCTTGTCCATGAATATGCACATGCACCAAACAGGAAAAGGACTGAAATCTTTCCCCAGAACACCCATCATGTCTGCTTTCATAATTTGATTCAATTATAATTCTAACGAAAATAAGGGATGACCAAATTTTGATGTCCTGGACAAACATAACGCCAGTTTGCACTATAGCAAGGTGCTCTTGCTTTTTGAGATACAGCACTGTGCAAAAGTCTTAGGGCACCATTAGATTTGTTGATTTAGCAATTGCACTATTTAATGACCCTATGTGACACGGTGTTGAAGACTGGACCCCAAAATTTCAAACTTGGATTTGTCACTCCATAATACTTTTTTAGTTAAGGGCTTTAGCCTGTCTTAGCTTTACACCTGTTCTGCTTTCGAAAAAAGTGGTATCTCAGCTGCTACAATTTCCTGATCCTAGAGACAACTTGACATCCCACACTATGTATTTGCCACTGTAGTCTCCAGAAGTTTTCATTTCAGATTTGTTTCAAAGTTTTTAATACTATGTGCATTCCTGTATTATATTATATATTATATATATATAATATTATTCTAATCTAATAAGGATAGTGAGAAATATTCACGTTTGTTATATGAACATATACTATCAAAGCTATCATAAATGAATCTATAGGTGGCCTAAGACTTTTGCATGGTACTGTACATTAGTTTGGAAGTAGATTTTAGATGAAATATGTAATAAATCAATAAATCAACTTATTTAAATACTAGGTTTGTAGTATTCATTTAAAAACACAGAAGCCAAATAAACATTATGAGAGAAAACGTATCAAAAATCGAATAATTAAAACAAAATAAAAAGGAGAATACTAACATAGGAGGTACTAACATAACGATAAAATAAAGAACATATAAATAGAGAATATAACGGTGTGGCAAGTTAGGCAAAAATGCGCAATGCTTTGCAGGATATGACATATGTTCATAATTTGCCGCATATTACACCAATACATTGTGCTCTTAATAATGCAGGTTGGATGTTTGCTGTGAAAAGTACTGGTGCTTTACTATGGATTTAGATTGTACATCCTGACGACAGTAGGATGGATAGAGTTTAAAAAAAAAAAAGAAGTGTTTGAGAAGGGCACACACACAACCTCAACTCAGATAGCATAATCGAATTGTTTTTGTACAATAACTGTCATGTTTTCTAATGAATACAGGGAATATTGCTGATTGGTGACTGGGAAGTGTGGATGCTGGATAGATTACCACAATGATCCAAAAGGCCTTTCATAGCCATATAGCCTATACACATAAGTTGTGGAAATTCTTACCTCCGTCCTCTGAATTCAAAATCTAAATATGTAAGTTCAGTTATATCAGCATCAGATGGTGTCAACTCTGACTTTCTGATGATCTTTCCTTCCTGTTTTTGTGGTTTACACTTCATTGCTTCTGTGTCTTCTTGTCTTTACTGCCTCGTGCGTCCACACAAGGCACTAGAAAATGACTAGAGGCTCACGGTAGCTGGGTCACAGTGAGTTGTGTAGTGTTTCATGTGTATGTTTTATGTATTTCTGACATTTGTAGTTCTGGGTTACCACAAGCAAAATGCGTATAGGCTTTGCCATCTCTTTTAGGTTTATGTGGTGTTGTCTGTTTATTAACTATTCTTTACTTTTGTGCTGCAAATGCGAGTGCAAACCAAGAATAAGCCGAGTTTCTGCCATTATCTGGATATCTTCTTCTTAAAAGCTCTAACTAGCGGTCTAGAAAGCAGGTTAGGATATTAAAATATCCCATACAGGGGATCCCTAATTTACGATGGGGATACGTTTCTGACAAATCAGTTGTAAGCTGACTGTATTTAGGTCGGTGTGTAGAGACTTTTTTTGTGTAGAACTTTCCACTGCTTATTGGTAACAAGCTGTAAACTGTGTTCTTAAGCTCGTTTACCTGTCCTGTTGTAAGCAGTGCTCCTTTGTTTGAGTAAATAAATACTCTAACCCTTCATTTGGTGGACTGGTCAACTTTTGCAATTCATGTGTGATGGGAGGTTCACAGTTTAGTGAGCTCATTAAACAGTTTAAGTCCAGTTTAAGCCATCTTTTCAGTGTTATGTCTTGCTCAAACATAGCAGAAACATTGTGGTTTTTGAAATCTGAGGAAACCGAAGCCCATTATATAAGTAATTTTTTAAATTTGTATGCAACCTACTCAAATTCTCCCATCCTTGAAGTCATCTCCAGGTTATAATGCACCTGATTATAATTAATTATATAACATCATTATAATGTAAATGTTGTTTAGGGAACAATGCCTTGCATTGTCAGAGCTGCCATGATCTGAGGTAGACAGACTTTCCAATTAAAGCAGAAATGATGATGTGAGAACGATTTTGTCCAGGACAGTTTGTTCAACAGGAACTTGTGGTTATAGTAATCAGTTTCACCCTGAAAAATGAAAAGCACAAATTTGCTCTGAGAAATTTCTGGCTGAAATTGTGTAAGTTGTAGTAACTGTTTTTGTTCACATTCAGTTCATTAGCTCTTATGGTGGTACATTTTTTGAGGTGAGAAATTCGCCTTAAATTGCAAATGCAGGTTTCATTCTCTTTTGAGCCTCGTGTGCGCTAAGTGATGAGTGTGTTTATCTCCAGCTAGGCTAGAAACTATGTTGTATTTTATGCTAACCTGTGCATGTTTTTTTTACTAACTAGATATGTCAAATGACTTGAGTTGAATCGAGAGAATGATGATTGCAAATCTGTTGCCTGAATGCAGCAATTTATCTAATTTAAGTGACTTTAAGTGACTCTCCATTGATTGGCCCTTCCAAGGGCCTCCCACTGAGGACTCATTTTACAAGCTATTTTGATATAATTTAATTTTTTTAACTACTCATTTAAATTGTATTATTAGTTTGTTATATTATTTAGTTTCTATTAGTTATTATTATTATTATTATTATTATTAGTAGTAGTAGTAGTAGTAGTAGTAGTAGTAATATTTATTTACTTAACATCTAGGGCCACCCATGGAGGACGGGTCCTCTTCTGAGTTTTGTTCCTCCCAAGGTTTCTTCCTTCTACTTTCAGGGAGTTTTTCCTTTCCACTGTCGCCCCCCCTGTCCAGCAATGACAACCACTGTAGAAATCTGCGTTGAATTTAAAAAAAACACACACACCAGCTGGTTCTGTGTCACCAAGTGAAACAGCTAAGTTTCTACTTTGCAGCTAGTGATTCATCCAATGTGTGTGTTCAGCAAAACATAAGTGTGACCTTTTGAATTGCTTTTGAACCCCTTGAATTAGTTTCAAGACATTTTAGATTTGGCAAATATAGTAAGGGAGTTCAATATACAGTACAATATACAATATACATTTGTTCTTTATTTCTGTTTTCGCCTTCTCTGGAGGTTCTGGCAAGGCTTTTTATTTGAAAAATACAACATTATAGGCTTTTCTGATTAGTTTTGATTTAGGCATTTGTACATGCACACAATTATACATTAATAGTAGCATCTTTTCAATCCCAGCATCACCACTTACACTTAAACATTTACATTTCGAGACAGAATGTAAATATATACAGTATATAGCTAGGGTTGCACCTAAATAAACACTTTTGGCTGAAACTAAGCTAAATCGCCTGAACGCTAAGTGCAATAAAACTTAGTATTTGCTTTCCACTTTCAAAACATTATTCATTAACTTGCATGAAAGAGACTTTGTGTTAATGCTTTTGGCATGTTTAAGGTAGGCAATAGATCAACTTACAGTATAGATATTAAACTTATCACGGCTTTATTTGAATGTAACCCCATCATAAATCGGGGAGCATTTATGGGATGCATTTGCTTAGTACTCTTTACTTTCTTTATATTCATATTTTTGAATATGGTTAGGTTCCACTGTATATTGGAAAGCCTTCATGTGGAATGGGGGAGCAGCTTGATTTTATTAATGCCCATGCTTTTGGGTGTGATATTCTGGTGTCCTATGTCCATACTCTGTTGGCCATTTAGGAACACACTTAAAGGTACTCAGAATAAAAGCCTTTCAATTACATGTCTACCACTTTAGACACCAGACAGCGTTAAGAACAGAATCCTCTGCAGAACGTTACAGGACCTGCTAAAAGCAGCAAAGACCAGCATGTGTTGTGTTTTAGACAGCAGCATGCTGGCTGACAAGCTTTATTAGCAAGACCGTTCAAGTTTATTAGCTAAACAATCACCACACCAGCATTAATCAGCAGAAACCAAACTGGATGAGTATGGAATATAAAACTCATATGGGCTTGCAAATTGACCAGCATGCCTGTTTTTAGGAGGGGTTTAACCCAATATAAAAATCACTACCTTGGTAGACATCTGGAGGTCAGGTGAGTTGGTAAGAACTTACTAAGCTCGCTAATAGTCAGGATTTCAAATGAGACTGTTTTTTCCTATTTTATTTGAGGGCTTGTGTCTGTTTACGTTACATACAAGTTTATTCTTAATAATGACTGTACAACAAAACTGCGAATGCTAGCCAGATTAAGAAGCACTTGAGTCTCTGAAAAAAATCTAGTTGGTTTTTGGACCTGTTTTTGGAAGAAATTCTGCATTATGATAAACCTGAAACGAGTTATCAATAAACATCACCAGTATCGTACTTCAGCTGATATTGGTAGTTAAACTAGCTTGTTTCCTGACTTTCTTAGAAGTGGTTTTGTGTGCGTGTGTGTGTGTGTGTGTGTGTGTGTGTGCGCGCGTGTGTGTGTGTGTGTGTGTGTGTTGTACTGATGTATTGTCAAAGCTCTGGCATATAAATCATGTTCCTGTATTAAAAATAACCAACCATGACGGTTCCTCTTTAATCACAATAGGCTATTGCTGACTAACTACTGTTAATTATATGGTTCTGGGAATTAAAATAGCAAACTGGAATTATTTCAGTGTTTGGTTGCAAAAGGTCCGAACACACATTTTGATTCCTCACAGGCAGGCAGAATTTACTGCAACCGTTCAGTTGTTCCACTTAAGGAATAAAAAAAATGAATGCTTGTTTGGAATCATTTCATCTGCATTTCACTACAGCCTCATTTCCTAGGGTGGAAGGAACACAAAGACCGGCTGCAGCCTTATCTACCTTTGCCTAAATCATACCGCCTGTCAGTTTATATTGGCTCTCATACACAGTGAATCATTGCTAAGATCTCAAGTACAAGCAAAAAACATTCAATTTTGTTTCTGTTCGCCAATTCACGTGCTTTGCACATACATACTAAGTGTGTGCTTTCAGTCCTGTTTCATCTTCGCTCTGTGTACTTCTGTCCGTCTGTCTCTTACTAATAAGAGTCGGACTGCTGTCTGGCCTTGAGGGGGCACGTGGGAGGGTCGCGTGAGGAAAAATGCTAAAAGGTGAACGCTAATCCATATGCCTTCCACTTAACAAGTAGACTAATGTTGAAACAAATTGAACATACGAAATAACACTACCAATTTGTCTACACTGTGTCTAAAGTGGTACCTTGATACTCGTTGCAAATGCAAAGTGCCCAAAAACGAATTTTCCCCCCCTAAAGTATAATGTGAAGTGAATGAATCCACGCTGTGTAAGGCACAGTGTAATGTGTATATGCATCGAACACTCCTATTTCATTTTGATGGGGATCTGTTCCGACAAATTTCTAAGTAGCATGTAAAGTAAGAGATTGTTATTTAAATATTTATTTGTTTACAAAAAAAATGTAAACTTTAAGAAATAAACCAGAATGTATTGCAAACTGATGGGTTTATTATTGACTGTACTGTATATATCATAGAGTAGCAGATCTTAAATGTGTGAGAGAGAGAGAGAGAGAGAGAGAGAGGGAGAGGGAGAGAGGGGGAGAGAGATAGAGAGAGAGGGGGGGGAGAGAGAGTGAGAGAGAGGGGGAGAGAATGAAAGAGAGAGTGTGTGAGTGAATGAAAGAGAGAGAGAGAGAGAGAGAGAGAGAGAGAGTGAGAGCGCGCGCGCTAGAGAGTGAGAGAGAGAACGCTAGCTTCTGTCTCACATCCTTATCCCGCTGTTCTATATCTCCGGCCACAATTTAACACCTGACGTATTCTGAGAAACCGTAAACCAGACAAAACTACTTTCGAACTTCTGGACTGACATTTCTTTCTGACGTCAATCTGAACCTGAATGACGTTTATGTGCAGTTGTGACATGAAGTCAAAGAGCGTGAAAGAGAGAGAGAGAGCGATTTGACTCGCGCCGTGTTTCCGCACTGTCGTAAGTACACAGTTGTTTGTGGTGTGCGTGTGTGTGTGTGTGTGTGTGTGTGTGTGTGTGTGTGTGTGTGTGTGTGTGTAAGATGAGTGAGATGTGAAAGCTTAGTGAAAGATAGCTGTTTTGTTATTGTGTTTGCTGTGTGAATAATGACATGGAGTTATAAAGACAGTTAGACAGTCCGATCTGCATCCACACCGAGGCTGAACCTTCTCAGACAAAGGTAACAAACTACTGTTATTCAATTATATTAAACAAATCCGACTCAGACCCAAAATACAGTATCATAATATAAGATTGTAAAGCTGTTTTGAGACAATGCGTCATTGTAAAAGGCGCTATATAAATAAATTTGACTTGACTTGACTATGAGTAGCTTCGATAAATTCGTTAATATTATTCGTTTTGCACGTGGGTTGTGTTTATATTGTATTGTTTGTGTGTCCGACAAATGTTAGTGACATGACTAAAAACGCCCCATGTAGCCTGTTTAGTTTGGTACGACAGTAGCTGAAACTAAACAGATAAACTACGAGGGGCAGAGTTTAGAACCTAACAAATAAGTCTGTTAAACACTTTATTTTTAAGAATAAATTGGGCGTTACTCTGCCATGGATGAGGAATGGAGAACAAATGAACAATACAAACTTAACACTAAGAATGTAGTATTGCATTTATTTTTTTTAGGGCAGCACGGACCTTCTTGCTTCTCACAGCAAGACACTCCCCGTGTCTGCGTGGGTTTACTCCGGGTACTCCGGTTTCCTCCCACAGTCCAAAGACATGCGTGTTAGGCTAATTGGTGTCTCTAAAGTGACCCTTAGTGTGTGACTGTGTGTGTGCTGTATGATGGATTGATACCCTGTGGGGGATTGTTGCCCATGCTCCCAGAGATGCCGTGACCCCGTGTGGATTAAGTGGAAGATGATGGATGGATGGATGGATGGATGGATGGATGGATGGATGGATGGATGGATTAATTTAGTTAATGCTAATGTCACTGATGCCTTTATTCGAGTAATCTAACATGTACTTTTACTAGGCTATACAGTTCTAATTATTGGTATCCAATAATTGATAAATAAATAATTGCAAAATAACGAAAGAAACTGGCTCTGATTGCAATCTTTAGCCGCTCCAGCTTTTGGAAAGATTCTTGGGCATTATGTGGAACTTTTAATGACTGTAGTGAATTTGACTGAATTTGTCTTGTAGTTCTGATCAGCAATCTGAACAAAATCGACTTTTTACTGCCGTGATACTAGTGGGCACAGTGACAGGGCGGGTGGCTCTGATGACAACCCCTATGGGCTACTAAAGTAGTATGGCATTCTGTTTTGTTTCAGTTAATTAAGTCTGGCATGGGCTTAGGAGCAGTGTTTAGATTTTGGTATATTAAAAAAAAATTTCACAAACTAGCAATTGTATGTATGTTCTGTATGAACACATTTCTTGGTAGTCGTTTATTAGAGATATATACTTAACAAGAATATTATTGTAATAATATTACAATGTCATGGTCTTATTTAATTAATGCTTATGGTAAGTGTATTTTATGACTTCCTGTCAAGAATTGCTTCTCAACACGCATCCTTGAAGAGCAATTTCTGCAGGGAACTGCATACCACGAAACATCCTATCTAGTCAGACTATACTCATTAGTGCTTGTATGTGATTAATCCTAGGCGTCGTTCATCAAAGATCCTTAGGAAGCCTTCAGTGAGGGCAGTGTTCATAATGTGGTTCAAGCTGGGAGAGGTTATGTGATGTTGTTTGAGGTGTTATGCAGAAATAAGTCCAGGTTTGGCCTTTTGCTCATTGTCTTACAGAGGAACATGGCATTCATAGGCCTGTATTCCAGGACGACAGTTCTCACGTTCATAGGGCTGCAAATCTGGCATGATTTGGCATCAGTCTTAAATCTGTGGGCCTGCCTGGAACAATAAGCAAGATGTCAGGGAAGTCATCCACAAAATCTGATCGCAATTCTCTGATCCAGAAACTTGATCCAGTCCATGTCAAATCAAATATTCATGCTCATGGAGGTATTCCATGTTATTAGCATGTTATCAGTCACAGTTCGTGTGGTCACACTCGCAGTGTTCGTTCGGTGGGCTGACATGTCCAGTCATTGATTGTTGAAAGAGCATCCATTGAGCGCACACATTTTTGGATGGGTATGGCTCCTAACACTGTTGTACCTTAATGTTCAAACCAATGGTTGACAAAAATGATTATTTATTTCAAACACAGTGAAAAGGCTTTATACCTGATTTTGTAACATGAATGGTGCTGCCATCGGGCAGTAAGCCCTGGCTCGCCGCTGGAATTCCAGTTCCACACTTAAAGCGCTGGGCAAAAAAGTCAAGTTGTGAACAAGTCCATCCATAGGAAACTTGTGAAGTGTAATATCGAAAGTCACTGAGGTGTTCAGTGTCAGAGTAAAAGTGTCCAATTGGTCATAACAATAAAACCACTGGCACGTGAAAAACGTTGACTTTTTGAAAAAAAAAAACACCTTTGGTCCTGTCATTGGTGTTTATGTTGTTGTTTATGATACATCACCCCACTGACATTTCTTAGTACGTACCTTGATAGAAGCTGTTGATTAAAATCTAGTTATCTTCCACATTGATGCTCTTGCAGGACTTTATATGGACTGTGTAGGACTTTGATGTGATGCGATTTGAGATGAATTTCAGTATACATGGGTTACAACACTAAATGTTACTAATGGTTCGGCTTTCACATGTAGGGTAATGTCTCAGACAAATGTCTTAGGCCATCGCTAGATTAGACATACCATTGATTTTAGCCTGTATTGCTTTTAGCAATGGTATAATGACCATTATATAATTATTTCTCAGTATCCTTATTAGAGCACAATCAGATAACAGGAAATCTATATGCAGTATTAAAAACTGAAAATGAATCAGGAAAATGGCTTCTATAGACAACAGTGGCAATTATGCAGTGTGACCCCTCATTACACTACACATCTGGCAGCTTCATCGGGTTGCCAAGTTGACCCTTATTCATTAGGAATGGTGTTTCGGGATGGGTTGCAACCAACAAACCAAGAACAGTGTGAAAACAACAGGGTAAGCTTACAAAGATTGGAGTGAAGATCAGTGGAAAAAGGGTATTATAGGGTGACGAATCCAATTTTTCAAAAAAGCGTTTCAGGCTAACATTGGATTTATTGCTGTAGCAGTGACCATAATTCAACATATTGTCAATGATTGGATCCATATAAAATGGTATACATGGTCATTATACCATTGCTAAAACAATCAATCTAAAGTTAGCTTGGACAGCACGCATATATTTTGCTAAGCTGATAGCACGAGTAGCAATCCAGGATGCAGTGTTTGTTATATTTATAAAAAAATGTTCCCTGCTTTTTCACTTCCCTTTGTAATGTTGCACTTGACCTTTTGAAGATTGGCTGGGTCTCCATCATTGTATATCCTAGCACTTTTTACCGTGCTGCTATAGCGTTTCTCAGGAAGCTCCCGCCCTCGTTTGAGGAGCCACCATTGTGCGACCCGCCGTATGGCTGCCTCTACCACCGGCTATTTTTGGCAAGAGCAAAAATAAGAATAGTTAAGAAAGAACAGGTTTAGCAAAGGGGGGTTGATCAGTGAGTCAGACCTGCCTGCCTGTTTCATAGATGAACGCCTTGCATAAATTATTAGTGTAGTTAGAAATGTTGGTCTTGCTGGTTGTAACAATTGTGCTTGTGTTTGCTGTGGATGTGTTTCCCAAGGTTTGAGAATTCCTAAGCGCTATCATTTGGGATTAGGTTGCAAAGGTAGTGTAATCCCTACTGCATTACTGTAGAACACTAGTAGTGTGAGATGACTGGAAACTCTTGCCCCATAAGTGGGAAGTTTGTCGTTTCGGTTTGGCCTAAGCATAAGTATTAAGGTGTAGTAATTGTCTTACCTCACTTTGCATGAGTTTCAAAATAAAATGGAAAAAGTAGCAGCTTCCTTGTACCTTCATTAACTCAAGTTGATACACCTACTTAAAAACATACAAACCCTAAAGCCAGCATTGAATTCTCAATAATAATATAGTTCACATAGGTCAGGATAGCTGCAGGTTTTACAGTCGTTTAGGTCACACCTAAAATACATCTGTAGGTTAAGACAAATAGTTAAAAAATTGTAAAATTGGTTGAATCAGCTCATTCTGAGGTGGTGTAAAAACACGCAAATGGCACACGGCAGATTAGAGAGTGGATATATGCATTTATCGATCTCGAAACTTCAGAACATCAGACTTACACACGTTAAATCAGATAATAGGAAAATGACTCTCTCTCTCTCTCTTTCTCTCTCTGTCTTTCTCTCTCTCTCTCTCTCTCTTTCTCTCTCTCTGACTCTCTCTCTCTCTCTCTCTCTCTCTCTCTCACGAGAAGAATGCTTGGTATCCTACTTACATACGCCAGGCCTTTTGGGAGTATGGAGTGTGAACGGAAATGTCGTTAGGGCATTAGCATGTGATTATTAATCCACATCCAGCAGGGAGAGAACAATTTCATTACTGCATGATCGATATTCCTGCAGCTTAAACAAACACGAGTCGGAGAGTTAGGGATTTCAGCAAGGTGCAGCCTGCCAGACTATTTCATTCTCTCTCTCTCTCTCTCTCTCTCTCTCTCTCTCTCTCTCTGTCTCTCTCTGTCTCTCTCTCTCTCTCTCTCTCTC
>JAUZST010011610.1:0-11827 GCA_034779995.1 Parotocinclus haroldoi
TAAGCGGCTGGTCCTATTAATCGGATTCGACTGTATATATGTTCTGTTTCTTAACTCATTTTCACCCTTTAGAGATCATAAACAGTCCCATCACCACTGTAGGTGCATGTTAGTGAAGGGGGTTGAGACTTGCCTATTGTCCTTTGGGTAGTAGGTCTGTGGCCTGTTAAAGGCCATCTTATAGGTTGGTCACACCCTTGGACTAAACCATTCCTTCAGGTGTGGCCTATCCCACAAGATAGGATGGGGTAACGGTATTGAGAGAAGGGGTTGGCTTGTAAAGGTTCACCTCATGCTGAGGGAGCTGAGGGAGTGAGAGTTAGGCTAAACCCTTCTGTGGAACCTACCGTTTGAAGAATAGTTAGACATGCGCTTATTTCCTTTGTAATTTTGTTCAACTTTGGTACCTGATCCTCTGGAGTCCTGCTATTTTCCCCTCACTAATGCGTGTTTCCGCTTGACTACAAACTACCCGGTGACTTGTCTTCTTTATGGACGGTCAGCGAAGCATCGTCACAACGAGTGCAGCTTGGTTGTAATGAAGTAATTGTTTAGACCATATAACCTCTATCTGTACCAGCGTGCCTCTATCTGTTTCCATTTTTCATCTAGCTACTTCTAATTCGTAGGTAGCCGATTGGAGTTTTTTTTCCTCATTCTTTGTTTTGACTAAGTGAGCATGTGTTTGTATAGGAGTGTATGCATCACGCTCTGTGTTTGTACTCTGTTGGTCTCCCACTGAAAATAATTTGTTTACTGCACATGTACACTTGTTTTGCAGTTGCGTAGGTGTAAATAGACCTCTTTGAGATTTTGAAAACTCCGATCATGATTTTTTTTTATTTTCACCAACAGATAACTCTTCTAGCATAGTATGCACTTTTCAGCACGCACCTGAGTGTGGTTTTGTGTCTGTCCACCAGGTGGAGTGCAACAGCAAACTGGATCCGACGACCACCTCTTTCCTGAAGGTAGCAATTCCTATGTGTTATGTTCTGCGTAGGTTTTGTTTGATCTTTGTTGAGCTTTTAGAACACAATCACAAATTATACATTAAACCATTTCAAGCGATGCTGGGCGACAGCAAAAGTGGGTTATGTACGGAAGTATGTACGCTTATCTAAATTCATACAGGGTGAGTCAAAAATCACAGGACACCCTTTTTGCTTTAGAGACAACAGGGAAAATGACTGCCCCAGCTTGTAACGAGTGAGAGGAGTCTGCCTTTTAGACTACGCCCAGAACATATTTAGGAAGGTGTTGATGTAGCATATCAAACACAGAAGACACAAATCGTCTCAGAAATTGACTGCGATCAGATTTGCAACATGTCTTGTGGTTCAAAAGTTATCAACACACACACACGTCAAAATCTTTCTCTTCATTGTATAATCTCATTGCTTTGTTCTCACAGATGGCTGATGCTGGTGGGATGCCACAAATCACCCAAGTAATACAACCCTTTCCCCCCTTTCATGCCCTAAATCAAACTGTTTGTTCTAAATAAAGGTAGAAAACATGGAAAGAGTGTGATTGGGATTTTACATCTTCTTGATTGTGTGTCTGTGCAGCCTAGCAAGGTGACCGAAGCCTTCAAATACTTCGTCCAAGGAATGGGATACAGTGAGTGTATTGCAATTATGTAATGTACACACTCTTTGTGCAGTGGAAAAGGTCCTTAACCATCCTCTTTCTATCTTTTCTGTTCACCAGTGGCTTCATCCTGCATGACACGCCTGTCTCGCTCTCGCACCACCTCACTGTCCTCCTCCTACTCCATCGATGGCTCTCGCTCGCGGTCCCGCACTCTGTCCCAGGGCTCTGTGGGTGGAAACATGCCCCCTAGTCCCTCCAACACTATGGAGGTGTCCTGCTGAAGAGTGAGAGAGAAATAGAGAGAGAGAGAGAGAGAGAGAGAGAGAAAGGTGGATGGATGGATAGATGGGTAAAAGGGAAGGCACTACAATGATAGGGTCATAACAATCAGTCATATCCATTCATCAAAGTGTACCGGGAGATAAAGAGAAAACTGAAGTGACAAAGAGAGAGCTACTCCTCTTACCAAACGAAATGTCATTCTCATCCTTTGATTCGCTCGTCCCACACTTATGGAAAGTAAGAGCCTGGTATGGAAAGCGTGTTGAATTAAGTGAGGAGAGGAGAAAAATGATCCATCTCTCCATCCTTCTGCCAGCCTAGAGCCCTGTAAGCTCTGCGCTGCAGGAGGGGGCTCCGTAGAGACCTAAAATGTAGTGCTAACCAATAGTAATACTTCTAATATGAATATAAATGATGACATCTATAAATAATGACAACATTGTAATTTTCAAATATAGAGGGAAAGGAAGACAATAGACTAGAAATACTTCAATTGTGTGTCTGTCCACTTGTTTCGATGTCCTGTTCGCTGTGTTTGGAGTGTTTCTTTCCTGATTTCTGATTTTATAGTCTTTAATTTTCCAATTCTACCGCTGATCTGAAGGTAAGGTATTGCTCAACGGTCACGGGAGCTTCAGGGCAACAGGTTGGCCGGATACTGGTGTCTTTTATGTGGCGGAGGCTCGCGTCTTCCTTTGAAATGACTTGGAAGGTAAAAAGTAATTGGCGTTAGAGCTGTAAATTAATTCTTTGGGAAAGGGTTCAGTCGTTCTTGTGTTTGACTGTCCCAAGTGGCGTGCCTGATGTTTATTTGAATCATGGATGTGTTGAATTGTAAAGTTGCTAAGTTTGTTTTCTTGGAAAGACATAGAGGGGAAGCGTCAGTTGATGCTTTGTTTCTTGTAATCAAAGGTTAGTTGGCGGTTTTCGATGTAAAGTTGACCAGATACAGCTAGTCCCTGCTACGCTAATGTTTGAGATACGGCTTGCATCTTTGCTTGTTTGATTTACTGGAAATTTCAAAGCTATTGCATGCGACAAGAACACGTTAGGCTATAAAGAAGTTTGATACAGTTGCCGCATAAATCGAAATGTTTCAGCACGATAATACACTGCTCACAAAAAGCATATTTCAAAAAGAAAAAGCGTCTAATCAGATATCCCCCAAATTTTGGGTAGCGGTGCATTTCTAACGCATTACACACTGGATGTGGCTCAAACCTAATCTCCAGACCTTAAATCTGTTGCTCTTCTATAGAAATGTTGGAAAAGAAATAATTTTCCACACCGTTTATGATTTGCACTACGAAGTTAATACAAGATTCATACATTATTTTGGAAACTCAGTGTTTCTACAATAGGAAAATGTATTTCCACTGACAAAAGTGCTAGGCATGCTGAACCATTGTGAAACATTAGGATCAAACTAAAGTTTTACTGGTTTTATGGTATATAATGAGCCATGTGAACAGGTAAAAGTTTGTGGACACCTCATATGATTGGTTTGACATTTATGGATTTTCCATAGGAAAAGCATTGGCGGTAGAATGGGTTCCAACATGTCAGTTCCTCAACTTTCTGCCCTGCTGTCCATACACAAAGTTCATAGAGAACTGGCTTGCCAACTTTGCATGAAAACTTGACTTGCATGTACAGAACCTTGGCCTCAGTTCTAGCAACCACATAACCCATGGCTTATCGTGTAACACAAGAGACTGACCTCACAGCCATGTTCTTAAACCCAGTGGGAAGCCCTTTTAGAACCCTAGCCAGTTTTTGGGTGCCAACAACCTTCGTTTTGGAGTCTCTTTGTTATGGTTATTATTTTTTACGTTTTCCTGTGGCTGGACACGCTTGTCCAGTACATCCCACAGATTGGGATCGGATTGTGATCAGGGGAATTTGGACCCCAAGTCCGTACTTTGAAGTCTATATTTTCCTCAAACCATTCCTGAACAATTTGTGTCCAGGACATTTTGTTTTAGTGAAAGATTCCACTGCCATTAGAGAATACCGTCTAGCAATGTTTAGACCGGTGGTACGTGTAAAAGTAATGCCCACGAGATGTCATAGTGGAGTGTTGGCCCAGGGTACCAGCCGTGAGCGGTTTTATTGTTTTAGCTGATTGGTCTATATGGCTGTATCACGTATTGCTGGTGGCATCTACAATTCTTACACTGCCAGTGTTTTAGCAGACCGGTATAACGTCTGTCTTAATTAATTAAATGAACTGTTGCCATACGTTCATCTCGAGAGCCGAATCTCTAGCCAATACAAAACGAAAAAAGTTCTTGCAACAGGTTGTTGTTGAAGCCATTTTATTCAGCTTAACACTGCCCTAAAATAACGACTCTGGCCAATCCACTGGAACGACAGTGCTAAAATAATGCATCTGGAAGATTACACACTTGTAGTATGAACTTCTACACAGTTTTTAACGTACACTTGTGGGTTTCCATTTGGAATCGTGTGGGTCATTGTGGCACTTAAGTCAAGATGAGTCTTTGGAGGTCCAAGTGTTTGAGCTGATAAAAAGTTGATGTGAACGTCTGGAGCATTTAACAGATTTAGACTGCTTTACAAGTAATACAACCTTTGAGAATGTGGGAGGGATTGGCAAGACAGACCCTGAAATGGTCATCTGTTCCTCACAGGACAGGGTCCCCCTGGATGGAGAATCGACGGGTCATCTGGCATATCCCTTCTCAGATATGGTCAGTCATGTCTGTAGTCCCTGACCCAGTTTGAATGTGCCACTGTAGAACTGAAATACTATAGATGCTAAGATACTAGGACAGCCGGATACTGCTGCTTACATTTTTACAATGTACAGTCCAAGCAGTTTGTCAATATTCACTTGTCGCTTTTCGCTTGTCATAAGGGTAGATCAGTAATGATATGAGAAACAAAGGATTGAACTTTGAGACATTTTGTGTTGAAGGTAGGAGCAGGAATGTTGATCCTGGTCAGAATAGTGAATATTGATATGACAGCGGCCAACTAAAGCTTTGCATTTCCAAATAGTTTCTCTACCGAAAAGGCAAAGGGTCGTTTGTCCAGAGGGACAGTCAGTTTGAATCGCCCGTGTTGGGGCTTGGAGGTGTGCAGTTTCGTGTCCTTTTGAATTTTTCAGAACTCCTTGTAATCTGTTGTACTGTTTTAACT
The DNA here is from genome assembly GCA_034779995.1 of Parotocinclus haroldoi. Lineage (NCBI taxonomy): Eukaryota > Metazoa > Chordata > Actinopteri > Siluriformes > Loricariidae > Parotocinclus > Parotocinclus haroldoi. The sequence continues at coordinate 5,044 of JAUZST010011610.1, forward strand.
CCTCAATCACACCATTTTTCCTGTTGTAATAGGTCATGAGCTCACCATTTTCAAGTTTAGACAGCTGTGCTCGTTCCTGTGCAAACTTTTTAGCATTAGTATTTGAAAATGGACAATTAATACCATTAACAAAGAATTAAAAATGTATAACAAAATACAATCGGAATTAATTGTGTGGCTAATTCTTCTGTGTAATGCTATGACTGAAAAAAGACGGCATTAATAAAAGGGATGCAAATCGGACTGGTTTCCTTTTCCTTTTTCATTATTGGAACTATTAATATATACGAAGCCAGATTGTTTGTGTTTTGAAACATGGGGGCACTATTGGTCTGGACAAGTGACACCACAAGGAGTACTAGGACCTGGAAACAATATTTAGGTACTCTGATAAATATGATCTGAAAAGGTATGACGCACAAAACTGCCCATGCACTTGCACCAGTAATCATTTATACTGCTCACAAAAATTAGGGGATTCTTGTGAAATGAAATCCCATAATGAAACATCCCACACTTTTTCTGAGCAGTGTAGATTTTTAACGGTGCCAGTGAACCAAAACTCGTCAACTCAAGAAATTCATTTATATAGCGCATTTGATAAGGGAGCATTGTCTCAAATCATCGTTACAAAATTATATTATCTTAAAAGGCCAATATGAAATTGAGCAAGCCTAGGGTGACAGTGGAAAGGAAAAACCTTAGGAGGCCCGAGACTTAAAAACTGACTCATCTTTTTTGGGCGGCCTAGATGTTAATTGAAATATTTAAGTTGTATTAATAGTAAAATTAAGTAAATAATAAAGTCTAAATTAAATAAATAGATTTAAGATATTGTGTGTGACATACCTGAGGCGGGGTTCAAACCAGAGTTGCTCAGCTCGTTTCATCACAAAGCCCAGTTGATTACTGGCTGGAGTAGCCATCAGAAAGTACATTGAGGCCATAGAAAGACGACATGACCAACAATAATACTCAGACAGGGTGTGACATTTGAATTATCTTCAATTTGTATCGCTTATACTTTGGACTCCTGGGTGGTGGCCACACCATTACATCATGAGCAGCACCCTGAATGGTTAATAGGTGACAGGATGGATCCGTGCTTTCTTGTTGTTTATGTAAAATTCTTACAGAAATCATCACTCTTGATGTAATGATTGCCCCTATTGCCCCTGCACATCATCATCTACAGGCGAAGATCCGGCTAAAGATCCAGACCTTGCTGGGGTTTGTTTGGCTTCTTTAACCTTGGTATCGGCATCAGTGGCCATCTCAGGGACACGCACAAGGTGTTATGGCTGCTGTGCACTTTCTTTGTTTTTCCTCCTTACCCATAGGTGGAGCTGAGAATGAATCCCAACATTCCTGTGCTGATGAGGGCTTAAAATGAGAAGAAATGAAGACCCATAGAAAGAGCGCGAGAGACCGAGGGACAGCTTTGGCTGGATGTGGTGCAGTGACCTGGGCTGTAACCGGTATTTGTTAGTGATTGATGAAGTGGTATAATGTTTTGGGTGGTGGATCTTAATGTTAACTGTAAATACTTGTAAATGTTGGGATTTAAGTGGTCAAATAAGAGCTGGAAAGTAAGCTGGTAAGTTATTTGTTATCCTTGTTTTATAGATGTTTGTTCCTTGTTTGCTAGATGCCCGTCCTTTGTTTGTTTTATTTTTGGAAGGTTTAGGTAGTTTCTGGGATTGAGAGGGGGGGTCTGGGCTTTTATTTTGGCCTGGCTTACCCTTGGAGATCTTATTGTGAATAAATCTGCATTGTTTTTGAAACCTCTGTTTTTGTGATATTTGGGACCTGTGTTAATAAACGACCCTAGGCTGTCGTGTAACAAGGTTATATCCATACACAAGTTTGTCTTAAGACTAGTCATATCACGACAAGTTAATGCCTTGTAATCAATTCACCTAACGCACATTGTCTTTGGAGTGTGGGAGGAAACCAGAATAAACCCATGCAGACACAGGGAGGACCCAGGCCGCTCCACTCCGGGATTGTGAGACAGTGGTGCTACCCACCGAGCCACCGTGCTGCCCAACCTTGCTGTGAAACTATTATAAGTCTCTTCATGGTAAACCTCATGTAAGTGACAGAAAATATTAATTACAGCTACCCTGAGATATATATATATATATAAAATGTTAAATGCTTTTTATTGGGAGCCGTGTACTTGTGGAGTAAGTAGACAAGAATTAGCAAACCAGTTTCACTCAAATGTACAATATACTGATTTATTTTCAAACCCTTCATTACACCATTACATAGATAATAAATAGGCATCCTTAACTATGATTTACTCCTGACTATTCACAAAAAAAATAAACTAACACACTATTACTGTTTTTTTCAGCGGAATTTATGTCCAGTAAGGGCTGGAATAATACCAGTTTTGATTCCACTGCTGGTAATTCCCTTCTGGATAAACGTTAAGGTTCAACGTTTAAGTGTTATCAGTTATGTTACTATGGCTTTTATTCAGATAATGGATATAGATACAGATAATAGTCTAGAGCTGAAGTAGCTGACCTGACGATCTGGCAGATCATTTGATAACAATGGTAATACAGAAATAAACAACACAGAAATAACAAAAAGCGACAAACGATTGATTTTCTTCAAAGCGGTACCAACAACAGCACATAGCGGTTGAACAGCACATAGATCTCGTTAGGCATAATACACTTCTCCCAAAAAATGAGGGGAGATTTCAAATTATGAAGTGATTAATTGATTTCGTTGAATAAGACCATCAGAAAAGCAAATGACACGTCAAATAATGTTGTTTGAATATGCAAATGAGATGCAAACTCAGTATGGTGATTGAGAAGCAAGTGACATATTTAAATGTGAACAGAAGCATGTTAAACTGGATAAGAGTGCCCCCGCATTCACTGTTCAGTAGGGTGCATGGCCACCCAAAACTGCCAAAACAAACTGACATGGAAGGGGGATGGACAGGATCAGATTGTCCAGCAGTTCTTGTGGGATCTTCTTCATATTCATTTAAAAATGTATTCAAATAGGGGCTTTTCTGTGCCCTTTTCCTACTTGGAACGGCTTATTGGAAAAAGTTTTTCAACATCTTGAAAACAGAACTCGCTGCTTTTACAGAGAAAATTGTGTTCAATCCCAGTGAGTGAAGATTTGCTAACTCTCTTGGCATTTCATCAATTCCTCCCGATGCCATCGCAGTTAGAAAGAGATTATTGTGCTCCATGACTAGAAACACCACATTATTTTTTGTTACTTGTATCTCTCCACCCCTTCGTTTGGCTTCCTTCAAAACAACTATTGCTTGCTGAATGTTTCCTCGGATGAATTTCTGTGTCAGGTGCTTGGCTTGATATTGCTCTGTAAACGATGTGACACTTCTCTCAGGACCTTCGCTCGCTCCCCTTACATGAGCTGCAATCGTTCTTAGGTTCTTCATGTTGGCTCCGACTTCTTTCTCAGCTTTTTCCAGGTCTGCCAGTGCCTGATCAATGTAACCTGTTCCTTTTTTAGACAGAATGGACAATGCACGATTGTAGTAAGCAACAGCCAGACAGCAGGGATTGTTTTCGATTGCTAATGAGTACATCTTGATGCTCTCTTCAAACAACCCTCTCTGACGGAATGTGTTGCCAGACCTTATGTAATGGTAAATCATAGAAGAAGGGGACTGATTCCTGTACAGTTTGATCTGTGCACTTTGCAACTCTTCTCTTAACTTCACCCGCAATGTTTCAGTCGATTCATTCTCGTTGAATTTCATGAGAAGCCACATCCCCCAGCACTCATGGAGCGAGGACACAATGTCTTCACGACTGTCTTCATGCAGATTCGGATTGTTGTAAATGGTGTCCAGCGTGTCAAGATAGTCAGAAAAGAGCTCCTCCTTTTTGGTGATATTTGGGATGTCTTCTTCAAGAAATCCTGCCAGTCTCATTTCTACCGTTGCATTCCGTCCCTCTTTTGCTATGTTTAGGCCAGTTGAATGATCCGGTTGATTCATGGTTAGCAGTTCTCTGAGAGAACTCACCACTGTATCGTAATTCTCTTTGCTGGGCTCTTCCTGCCAGGTTTTGAGTGCCTTATTAAACTCACCTGGAGTTAGTACAGCTGAAATGGATGTTAGGTGATTCAGAAGGGTAAGTAAACTGGTAAGAGGAGATGACCGGGCCATCAGAAGTTTAAGAGACTCTGAGAAGTGAACAGAACACATGATGAGTTGGGCCGATCCTGGGTTACCTTCTCGTGCAGTTCGACCAAAGCCTTGTTGTTCCACACGGATATTTAGAGGCATGAAAGTCTGCACCACAAACAGGCCCCCTGAGCCATTCACCTCTTTACAGACCTTGAGGTCTGTGCCACGGCCAGCCAGATTGGTTGAAACAATAACGCAACCTTCCCTGACTACTTCATTAGTCACTTTCGAATTGTCCATATTGTTATTTGTGTAGAGTTTCATTTTCCCAGGTGAAATGGTTTTCTTGAGGTTCTCGTACACGGTGTGTGCTCGTTGGATAGTCTCGCAGATGACCAACGCCGCTCTGGGACCTCTGTACACTGTGGGGTTCACTGCTTTCGTAACAGCGCTACAAAGTGCACGTACCCATTCCGTTTCATCGTTGATAACAATGCCATCCTCCTCATAAAGTTTCCTTTGTTTGAAGGATGGGATTACGCAGGTTTGAATGCAGTACAGTCGTTGGAGCATGTTAAGTTCAGTTTGATTCCCCAAAGTGCCTGTGAGTCCAAATATCTGTTCGTAACTCTTGAATAAACTCACGTTGGACTTGAAATTTGTTATGAGGCTCATATTCGACAGCCTTGTCTGGTGCTTCATCTCGAGGAACTGCTGAAGTCCGTCTCCCCACTGCATGTTGTTTTGTACTACACCTGTAGAGCTGTAATCTACTGGAACGACGGTGTCCTCATGCAACATGTATTCATGTCCAAGAGTCAACGTTTTGGCGTGTATCGCATTTTGAATCCATGTTTTTATCCGAGCGTTCACGTGCTCTTCAAAGCCAGGTATGCCAGGTTGCTTTTGCCGCGACTCTGCTGTAGGAGACGTCCGATGATTAATGGCAGCCAGTATGTCCTCTACATTTGGATGTTCCTGCTGGTTAACATAAAACCAAATTTCAGCTAAGATTATATTTAAAGCCCCCATGACCGGCATTTCATTGCTCAAGTAGACGAGTTCTAGACCTTTGTCCAACATGAGCGAGTCCACCTCGTCTACTATAACACACTGGAACTTTCTGTTAGATCTCACGTTTTCTCTTCGGAACCTGTGTCTTAACCAGTCTCCTGCAAAACTCTCAGCAGTGCCATAGACCACTTGACATTCATAACATTTCCTCAGTGCTTGGGTGACGTCTTTATTCGTATTGTCATCCACAGTGATTTTTAGGTGTTCGTAAAATGTGCGCCATTCTTCAGCATCTCTCTCAGCAAGCACAGGAGAACTGGAGATGATGTCCACGCTTTTTCCACTCTGGGCAAGATATGCAGCAAACATGGCAACGATGCAGGACTTTCCTTCCCCTGTGCCAACTTGGATCACCTGGCTAGATTTAGACAGAACCATGATGCACCAGCTCACCATCTGAGTCAACCTAGGTTTCCAGTTTTTGATTTTTTCTACTGCTTTACACAGGTTAAACAGATGCTTCTTTGTGCCTTGCAGGTCAGTTCCAGAATTTGATAATTTCACCGAGGATACAATGTCCTCAACTTGAAGTAAAACACTCTTATCAATATCCGGCTGTGTGCGTCGAATTTCCTCAATGATTTCTTCAATGTCTTTTTCCCTCGTATTTTCGGCAATGGCTTTAATTTTCTCATCCACGAGCTGGTTTGGTTCAGTTTGAGATATAATATCTACATTTGAGATTTTGTGAATTTCCACTTGGTAGAGTATTTTTGCCATCCATGTGTTGAAATCAGTGTTTTCAGCCTTTTTTCTGAATTGCTTCAGAAGAGCAGTGAACAATTCAACCACGTCGTCTTGACTCCACTCTCTGTACTTGACCAAAGCATGTAATCTTGATGGCAGTGGATTGATTGATGCCATATTCAGAGTTGCTTTAGACTCCCAGGTGTGGTTTTTTTTTTTTTTTCTTTTTTACCAAATGAAGTGTTCCTCAGACGTTCATCATGCACATTCTGTGGTAAAAAGAGATTATTTTTGAATATGTTGCATATGAGTTTTCAGCACATACACAGTTTAAAGGTTTACACACCCTAATTGTATTTGAATGTGTTTTCGAAAGACCTGCATCAACACGTTTCTATAATTGTATTACATTTTTTCCATTTATTTTACACGTAACAATAGAAGCGGTATTTATAGTTTTTGTGTTTATAGTTTGTGTATTTATAAATACTTTGATATCTGTTAACATAACAGAGACATGCATTCACATTCAACATGGGAATGTGACTTTTTACTTTACCCTTGATACAAGTCTTTTTCTTACTCATTTCAACATTGTGTCAATTTACAATACTGTAAACTGAATTAAATACTGTGTGTAGGCAGTTGGGCTACAAAAGGAGATCACGCACTACAAATAACCTACAAAGTAGGCAAAACATGATGAATCGAAAATTAACACATGCAGTCTATATAGGCCTACAAAATACATAACCCAAATCTCTACAATTAATACAAAAACCTAAAACTCTACAATCTCTAGATATTGCCTATAATTAAAATGGGGATTCACTATGCAAATTATATATATATATATATATATATATATATATATATTTTATTTTT
>JAUZST010011611.1:0-11827 GCA_034779995.1 Parotocinclus haroldoi
AGCTGGTCTACATGTTCAGATGCAAGTGTGCTCGATTATCGATTATTGACATTTGTTAATCGATTCAGAATCGTTAAACGTCCGAATCGCGATGCATCGAAAATTTGAATTTTTTTCCCGCCATCCCTAATGTGGAGCGTCCAACTTGTGGAGTCCACGCAGGGCAAAATGGGGGAACATACCAAACACTAGTCAGACTCAACCAGCGAAAGGTGTTCGACAGCGGCACAAACACAGCCACACATATCAACAGCACAAAGCTTAAACTGTAACTCAGAACTGATGGGCTTCAAACTTTTGTTTCCCAGTCCCAAAGCCTAGCTACGGTTCTTCTGCCTGCGTCTGTGATCTGTATGTCTCATTAGTAGCTGATAAACTCTGCTGACCTATCGCTTAAGGTACTGGACTATGGACCGGAGGGTCCAGGGTTCAAATCCCACCTCTGCCAACTTGCCACGGTTGGGTCCTTAAGCAAAATCCTTCAATCACAATTACTTTTCGGAAGGTTGTATCAATTATAAGTCACTCTCGATAACGGTGCCTGCTAAATGACATGCATGTACATGTAAAAAAAAAATAAAAGCTCACACTGCATGCTTTTAATGACATTGATGCTCTGGATTTAGTCTAAGAGTGTGTTTTTACTGTACTCAGGGGTTTGTTACAGTGTGTAGAACTTTACCGTCTTGTTTGCTATATGCTCAGTAAAACTGTGACCTGAGTGCGGTCAGCTGCAATTCAGCGCCTGTGCTTGTCCTTGTACCCTTGCATTAACTGTTAAAAGGCTTTTATCGAGGCTGTAATAAAGTACAAATGTGAGCAGGCTGAGAGCGATTGACAGCCCATTTGTTCACCACAAAGCTAATGAGAGCGCAGAGGCAGGTACAAGCCAACAGCCCTCGCACCCCAACCCCCATTAAAATGAGAAAGCCTCTCTCACCTTGGCTGGGGGAATCTGCACTGTGATAGAGGGAGTCGGAAGCAAACCTGTAGCACTGGCATGGAGAGCTTGAGGATGCATGGGCCTCAGAGTACTCTATATATAAACACACACACACACACACGTATATATTAATATGTTTGAAAGGAATTTCCATTGACAGTGCACCGCTGTGGCAAAATCATATTACTTCTTGGTTATTAAATCTTACTCCATAAATGAAGTCCTGAGTTTTACTCACGGAATCAGTGAACCCTGACTGCTGGTTGGCATGTTCCAGCTGCTTCTGTAGCGGGATCCCAGCACTGGGGATAAAACCTGCGCAGACAGAAAGGCAAGAATCAAATAAGAGCGTCATATCGGTCACCCCCCCCCCCCCTTTTTGTTTGTTTTTTTCGAATCTGCCGTCTTTTGATAAATCCTGTCATGTGAACTCTTACCAAAACAGGACACAGAACAGCGAGAGCCTCCACACAGACTGCACTCACCAACCACTTAGTTTCACCGGTAGGTTTGAGACTTCTACAAGATACTGCCTCTACCAGCTTCTACTTAACTTTCCAAATTCTACCCCTCTCTCACATCCCATCTCTGAGCCCCTGTTCCTCGCTCACCCCTGTGCTGCCTTTCAACCTCCCTGTCCAACTCTATCCCCCTCAGTGAGGGCATTTAAATGCACTTAATAACCCAATACCTGCAGAAAATCTGTCATTAATCTGAACAACATGCACTTGAATCAGATAATGAGAAACCTTTGGGTTTACATGACTCGGGCAATAATCGGATTTCTACTTTGCAACCCGCCAGTAACGTCACAGAAAGACTCTCGAGCACATAATGCGTTTTAGAGTCTCCCCAAAGTGTTCGATAGTCATTTCACTGCCTTTAATTCTAGGGTGGCCAGATCTTTATCTGATTACTTAATCCATTTTCTAGATGGATTACATGCGGTCGTTTACATGACCACCTACATGATTAGATAAGTGGCAAAATCTTATGCTCGTACAAATGCACATACGCACGCACATGCACCTGGCTGCGAGGTGAAGTGGGTGTGCACGGTGTAGCCTGGTTGCTGGTGTGGAAGGTACTGCATAGCCTGGAATGCTGATGCACCTACAAAACACACACACACACACACACACACACACACACACACACACACACACACACACAGAGGACAGAGCATTGGTTAGCATTAGCTAGGGTACTGCCTTTAAGTTAATAATACCCAACAAAGACATCAATCTCAAAAGCGTTAGCACAGTGGGGTGAACATGCTCACACACCTCTAATGTGGGCGGGGCTGCTATACGTGGCAGAAGCTGATTGGCTGGGGTTAAAGGTGGCTGCGTGCTGAGGCTGCGTGACTCCGAATGAGCTGTGGCCTGGCTGTACTCCAAACTGAGCATGCTCGGAAACAACGGTGCCGAACCCGGACTGAGACGGGAAATGACGGCTCTGTAGAGAGAACGAACGAAAGAGAGAAAGAATAGTGCATTTGACAGCGCAGTACGGCCAGTCTGAGGGACGGTGAGTGGCCATACCAAATATATTGTCAATATAATCCATGTATATATAATTCCTTCATTGTTCTAATCATTATTAACACATTTGACTATTCAATGTCTCAAATATGTTATTTATTGTTCTGGTTTTTTTTTTTTTACAGATCTGTTTATTGATGACTTAACAAGAGACAACAAATCTGTATACATTTAAGATAAGTTATGTATGCCATCCATTTCAACCTCTAATAACATAAACCCCCAGACAAACAAAATACGTCACATACACTAAATGAATAAACACGTACATCAACGTACAATTTATTTGAATGGGCAACTAAGATAAATGTGTATTGAAAAAAACAACAACAACAATAATAAAATAATTATACATAAAAATAGATGAATAAATAAACAAAAATAAATCCAAAATAAATCAAATAAAATAAATAGAGAAAGAAAATCAAGCCGTCTCCTCCTCCCCCACTCCCTTGACCGCTAGATCCGTAATATTTTCAAAATAAGTAAGGAAAGGCTGACATGTCTCATAAAATTTTGAAATAGATTCCCTAAGACCAAACTGAATCTTTTCTAGACTAAGAAAAACCATCACATATATTAGCCACAATGAATATGAAGGTGGGTTAGCCGATTTCCAACCCAATAGAATCCTCTGCCAATTGTGCACAGAGGGGTGACCTCGGACTCACCAAAAATCGCCCACAGGGGGTCAGGAACCAATTTCAGCTTCAATTCTATTGATAGCGTAGTAAAAAATGTCCTTCCAGAACTTGTCTAGTTCTTTGCATGACCAAAATGTGTGTGTCAGGTCAGCTGAATCAGCGTGACACCGCGGGCAAACAGCATTAGCACTTGGGAATTTTTTTGCCAGCCTAGCATTAGTTTAGTAATCCCTATGACTAATGACTAATTTCAGCTGTATTATTCTGTTTTTTGTTGTCATTATTGTTAAATAATGACCACAGCTTTGGCAATGCAAGTGTGAATATTTGTCATGCCAACAATTTGAATTTGAGAGAGAAGCTGTAGCACCTTATGGGACATAAAACAGAACGAGGTTTGAACAGACGGTGATGAATAGCAGTAATGAAGGATAACAGAGGCCTAATTTACACAGCAAGAGCAGGGGTTTTTAAACAAGATCATGAGGATTGCATGCAGTGTGTGTGATGTACTCACAGAAATGACGGGAGACTGGAATAACTGCTTACTGCGCTCTCCTAACAGAACTGCAGAACGAGCATGTGAGACAGAACCCGCTACAGTGAGACAGAGAAAGGGAGAGTGAGTCACAGAGAGGAAAAAAAAACATTTGACATTAACAGTATGGTGTGAACCGAGAGCGCTCAACCAGCCTTCAACGTTAGATATACAATAAAGCTCCTAATTTCACCCTGTACACATAATATACCTAGGCGTCGCATCGGCTGCTTGGGTGCAGAACGCCTCAACGCGTCCGCCATATTGGTCCAGGCAAGATTGCCTTGTAGATAAATACAAGTGAACAGAGGAGCAGCGTCTTTTCTAATTGTAAAGTACCAAAAATGTGTTGACTCCACTTCATTTGAATCTCGATAGAGGTCAGGTATCATCGTCGGGTAAGTTGCAAGTATACTGCTCACAAGAATTAGGGGACACTTCAAAACAAACTATTGCAAACTTATATTTGTCATTCCATTATCCTCTTTTCTACTGATCTTGGTTCCAGTCTTTGTGACCTATTGTATGTCTTAGCCTTTTTCACCCCGCTCCCTTTCCGCAAAAAGTGGTTTCCTGGATGCTAAGCCTCCAAAAAGACCATTGCTGATAAAGCTCCTGGTTGAAACTGCCAGATGCTGCTGTTGCTCAAGTTTAAAAACACTAAATACAGTTCATAACCAAGACTGGACACTTCAGTACTCTTACTTCCACTTCCATATCACATTGACTAAGGCCACAGTCTGAACATCTGTGTCCCTATTGTAATTTGCTGTTCTTAGTCAAATATTTTTTTTATCTGTCAGCAGTTGTGGCCAGCAGAGGTACCTCGCGATATCCTGTTCATCCACGCATCTCTGCCCAATGGTTGGGACCCGAGTCCGAGTGACACACAGTACACTCAGGAGTGCCACCACATTACAGACTGATCTTGAGTTTTGATCTAAATATGGTACTTATGTATGATGTGTATTTATCTCAGCAAATCTCGCTCCGGATTCCAACATTGCGTGATCCATGACATGAACTCACGCTGCATGCTGAGGAGGTGCTGTCCAGAGTGAACGGCCATGTTGGGCTGATACGTCGCCGAGGTCAGGGTCGTCATATCACTGAAAACACACACAGTTCCTTGTTAAGGATTTTTCAGACTCTTTACTGAAACCTGCCTGAATTCTTTATTACCAACTTCAGCTAATAATCACACTTTATCTGGAGTTATTTGAGGTCATTAGAGGTTATTAGAGTCACTATTATTGTCCTTGGGGCTATGGGTGCTGTGTGTGTGTTTCACCTTTGCTCCTTCCTCCTGCGTTTCTCCTCCTCATGAAGCACCTTCTTCAGCTGTAGGAAGAGCTGATGTTTTTCTTCCTGTAGTCCCTGCAGCTTTTCCCCCATCTTCATAATCTAACACAGACAGAGAGGGCATGAAGGAGCTGGCATGGTTGGCACGGTTCCAGGCTGGCTGGAGTGAGGCGTTATGATCGTATTGTTTATCTATACCTTTGAAATTATGGGGGGACAATTTGTAGGGATTACAGAATTTGTAATTAGATTACATTTCCTGCATTCTGGCGTACTTTTTTTATCAGGTTGTTAAACACCTAATTTTACGTAAAGAAGTCATTTAAATATAATAACTATTTTAAAGACAGATCCATTCACCTTGCTCATTCAACCAGTCCGTACGTTCATCAGGGTGTTTTTAAACCTGCTGTTATAGATAAGATAATGAAATAAATACGACACGATCACCAACAGCGACACTGTGGGTATGCATTTTACTTTTGATTTTGTCTGTTTTATTTTTTTATCTACTTAAAGACTAACGACACCATGCCACCGGGTCAAGAACTAGTGACACACAATTGTATGATTAAAAAAAAAATAATAATATTCCGAATTTCACACAAAGCTTACTGCTAATATTTTATTAGATCAACATTAAGTTAACCCTCCTGTTAATTTGTTAATGATTGCACAAATCGCTCTTCACCTCGCTTCCCAAATCCACCGCCTCGCCGTTTCTTTCTCTCAGTCAACTCAAAGCTGCAGTGTGAACTTCCCTCGTTCGGCAGGTATTCACTGTGGCTGCACATGAGCACGTCAGAAACATCGAACAGCTCTCGTCTTTTACTTCCACAAACCGTTTCAATCTTTTAATTATTAAGGGAGTTACGGTCTACAAGGCAGTTGTAGGCAACACGGAAAACCCAGAGTGGACTTCCAGTGGTATGTGTATTCTCCTATCGATAAAGTGGAATGGACTGTTTTGCAAAGCAATAGAAACAGCTCTGGGTAAACTAATATTTTGTGTTAATTGCAGGGGGATTTCCAAACTAATGGTTCTGAATTGGAGAGGGGGGTTCCAAATTCAGAACTAATGGTTCAGAATGGTGGTTCCACCCATGGTCGAAGCAATCTAAATATCTACGCTAACTGTTAAATAAAAGTAAAATACAGCATCAGATGCTTTATGACTAATGGGGTAGCTCTAGTGAAAGTGTATTCACTAGCCATTAAAGGAAATGGCTTGCATCATTGTACCAACATCTGAGTGAAACTGAAACTGAACACATTGAGGGGAAACCCAAAACTAATGTTTGTTTTATTATTTGCGGGGTTTTTTTTTTCATGACAGGTTGTTTGTCTAATTTAAGTCGCCCAAGGAGAGTTTTTGAGTTTTGGTTCAACCGAGGTTTTTTCCTTCTAATGTTTAGGGAGTTTTTCATTGCCACTGTTGCCAATTCGGGATTTAGATAATACTATGTTATGCATTGAGACAATGATCTACTATAAAAAGCACACCACTAATAAATCTGACTTGACATGTCTAGGGGATGGTAAAAAGATTCCAGACGTTTCCTCTCTTAACCTCCTGCTGCTAAGGAGAGTGAAGGGAAAAAGGAACATTTTGAATTTAATTTTTAAGCACCTTTAAAATGATTCGATGTTAACATAATTATGTAGAATTATTGAATTGTGACACAAGAATCTTTCAGGTTCCATTCCACGTTCACCTCCGCACAGACTCGTACTGATCCTGATTCCAGTTAGGGGTGTATCAACTCACCATTTCTGCCAGAAACCGTACGTTCCTTGCTGTTTTAGACCATTTTTGTAGGCATGTGTATAATTTCTCCTGTGACTTGGCTGCATTCTCTCTGCAGGTGCACAAGCTGATCCATCCGCTCTTATCTATCTGGAGTAACTGATGATCAGCTCATTTACCTGCTCTTTAGTCTCCTCTAATGACATTCTCTCCTCCATTTCCTTCTTCCTCTTCCTCTCCTCCTCCTCCTTCAGCTTCTGCTCCATCATTTTATCCACTTCTTCCTCCTCTACAAACAAGCATACAAGCGCACAGAGTTGTGCCAATAAAAAAAAATATCAGTACATTATGACAATTTCTAAATCTTTTACTATCAAACAGATGCACAGTCAAAGGTACAGTTGTTAATAATTGAATAGTAGTTTTTTTAAAAGAATTTCTTGCTACTTGTGCATTTTTTGTGATCCCATGTATTGTAATAAATGTCCTTAAATATTTAGATATAATCTTTTTCACATTATCCCGCAACACATGCATATGCCTCTCATGGTGTAAGAGCAACCTGTGGCTGATACACAGTGCTAGATTTCCTATTTTTGGATCTCTATTAATTATCGCAGGAGTTACTGTTACTTAATGCTGAATTTAAAAGATCTGTACATTACAGCAGGAATTCAGAAAGTTGGGGTTGACTCTACAAGAAATGGTGTATGTGTGTGTGTGTGATTGCACTCACCCTGCCTCTTCCTCTCTCTCTCCCTCATGATGTGTTTGTGAAGGGCACGTGCCATGGCATTGGACAGCTTGGGCCTCTCCAAAAGAGCGGGCATGATGGGGGGGATTGGTCGGGCCAGCTGGAGATGAGAGAGAGAGAGAGAGAGAGAGAGAGAGAGAGAGAGAGAGAGAGAATGAGAAATAGAGAGAGCCACCAATACTTGAATATAAATGCATATACCCGCATGAATGTGAAACAAAAAGTTTAACAAACTGTTATTTTCCCTGTATGCGAAGCACAAGCCTAGACAAATGAGTCACCAGGGAACTGCAGAAACACCACTGATCATGTTGAGACATGCAAAGAGCACTCATTCCTTATTTAAGTTACCCTACATTTGGTGGCAGGGCGGCCTACAGAGTGTTTGTAAACTTCTGAGGAATATTTGGTTTGATTATTTATTAAATAATATATTGTTCTTTTAGAACTGATCTTAAAACTTATAATTAGTTATTTTAAAACTAAAAATCAGACTCTTAGATCAGACCACTGACCCATATTTAATGACTACAGCGCAAATCCCTACTTAAACAGTCTTCAACATGCTTCTCAATTAAGATTCCATTAAGATGAAGCATCTTAATGGATCTCAGGAAAACTATGCCCAAAAACAGAGGCCATCTACAGGCCCATCTACAGGCCATCCTTGGTATGGCTACACCTACTAATAACCCCAGCTTAACCTGTATGGACATTTAACACGACAGTACTACATTTACGTAGTTTAGAAGACGCCCTTATCCAGAGCGACTTACAACTCATACAGTCTTATAATTCAAGCAACGGTGGGTTAAGGGCCTTGCTTAAGGACTCAATTGTGGCAGCTTGGCACAGGTGGTGAACCCTGGACCTTGAGGTCCACAGTCGGGTACCTTAACCGCTAGGCTACCAAAGTCCTACAGGCCTATCATAGAGTAATATCAGAAGCACCTTTGTTGTCCCCTTCAAGAAAAATGTGAAATAATGGAGGACAATATTGATACTGTCATTATTTTATATATACTTAGGTGAAAAACAGGTTTACTTGTAAAAAGGTGATGTACACTTACTGTAAAACGGAATAGTTTCGTCACATAAAAACCAGGCCTGACAGAATTTTTTTAATAGAATAATTTTCAGTACAAAGAGTAATAAGGTCCACTTATGTTAATTTGCAAGCCTAATTACTAATAAACTAATGCATGCTAATTACTCAAACTATGTGTTCCTAATTAAAATAAAAACAGTGTAAACATGAAACCGGTGTGCAATTAATTCTTTAGCGCATAAAGCAGCATCGAGGCCGCGCTCGAGCTCCATCCTGTCAGATTCACGCCACTTTGACATGTAGCGCGTTAGCCTTAGCCTGTTAGATTAGCTTGGTGTAGGTTACGCACTTTTTCTCCGGGATAGGAAGGCCCGTCTGCTGATCTGGTTTTGAAGGTGTAAACACGGACTCCCGCTGAACTGAAGCACTTCCAAAACCAACCGCACTCAGCTCGTTCAAAATTCCCTCAATCTTTAACAGGCTAGCTAAAATCACAAATCGCTTAGAGCGTGATGACACTTCCGGTTAGGACGCCAGCTCACGGGGTCGATTCAAAAGAGGAGCATCGAAGAACCGATTCCTAGAGTCTATACTGAACCCCCCTGTCACACACCGCACACTACCGTGTGTGATAACGCACACAGGTTGTGTGTTCCTATCAAAGCCAATAAAAATACAACATGCATGCTTGAGTTCGTTTATCTTTGTTTTATGCATCAGCGTCAATGGCTTTTTGCAAAAGGTTAAATCAACGCCAGTCTGATAAAACATACTGGGCAACCAATTAACCTAATGTATGTCTTTCAAATCTGAGAAGTAACCGGAGTACCTGGAGTTAACTCACGCTGCGATGGAAAGGACAGGTAGGGTTTGGGTGAGATGCCACCGTGCAGTTCTCTGTGCCCCATATAAGAAGAAAACATCATCATTATACAGAACACATTTTAATTTTTAAATCACACAGGACGTTGGAGGAGGTTCTCTTCCTTTTTGAGTTTTGATCCTCCCAGGGTTTCTTATATAACATTGAGAGAGTTTTTTTCCTTTCCTTTTCCATGACAGCTAAAGATTTGCTCAGTTAGGATTTTTTTCATAGGCATTTGTAAACCTGCTTGGACACAATGCTCCATGGGAAAATAGCATTTAAATTATTTATACTTTGGTTTTGGAATGGTTCATATGACTAATTAAAGATACTCACACATTAACTATATTGTAATCAGTGGCACATTTACATTTACGGCATTTAGCACATGCCCTTATCCAGAGCCACTTACAACTCTGCTTTGCTTAAGGACCCAACTGTGGAAGCTTGGTAGAGATGAGATTTGAACCCTGGACCATCAGATCCAGAGTCCAGTACCTTAACTGCTAAGCTACCACAGTCACTGTGTGAAACATTAGGCTCCCACTAATCCCAAACTAACAGCGTCCATCGTGGCCAGTTCATACGTATTTAAAGTTTTATATAATTGCCTTTAGTCCATGTGCTGTAACTTTGTAAAGATTTGATGTTTTTTTTTTAAACAAATAATGGCACATAACTGTCAGTTATTTGTACCAATTCATATGCAAACCACCTGCTGCCAACGCTTATAAATCCAAACACACACACACACACACACAAACACATATGCGGAGAGCATAATATATAAAGTCTAAAGTGAATTACACACACACACACACACACCTCTTCATCTTCCCAGTCTGTTTTTGCACCAGTTCTATTTCAAATGTAATTTTTGGTTGGTGAAAGCAAACAAACAAGCCAAAACTGTGGTCTGTGACTTCATAGTTGGTTACCGGGATGCCAGAACGATACGTTTTAATGCACATTGAAAAAATAAAGTACATTTTTCATTTCATTAGGTACAGCACACGCAAGTTATTTAATGTACAACGCAACAAATTGTGTTAGCGTTTATGTGAAATCGCTTGTCGCACAGTAATTAACAAAGTGTGTAAGAAACAGGGCCAACAGTGCCGTGTGCTCTCTTTGGTATGTAGAACACCGAAGGGATATTGAAGACAGGCTCGGTTCAGATCCAGCACATAAGTACACGTTATCTGTGTTAAAATCTTAATATGATGATAATGCATTCAGCAAATATAAGTAAATAATCTAATATAAATGTTGTGGGATGACAGGAAGTGAGCAGATCGTCTGAGGAAACCCGCCAATCGATCACAGGTGCTGGTGTTCTGTTCAGAGGAATTTGCTGAAAATTGCTGGTATTGGTATCGGACTATGGACTAGAAGATCAAACCTCACCTCAAACCCAGAGTTTCTTGAACTGGAAGAGCGAATGATTTAATGTAAAACTTGATCACTTTGCTCAATACATAAAATCTTTTAATTTGTTTAATTTAATGATCTTTAATTAGTTTAATTTGGTTCCCTATGTACTTTTAGGACTTTTGTTTGAAAATATGATGTTTTAACAAGTTTATGCAGAAATGTAGGAAATTCCAAAGGGCTCCAAACACCACTGTATTTAAACCCTTATAATTCAGGGTATGTAATCAGTTAAAGGATGGCATATCAGCTCAGTTCAGCGTTTCCTGCTCTAACGTTGCTTCGCTCAGACACTTGTGCTAACATTCACCCCTGGTTTACAGAGCCGGGAGCAGCCACAAGTTCTTATACTTGCGACTCCTGGAATAAAATACTCCCTGCATGAGATCATGCTTAACTCTGTCCTACAGAGACTTAATGCCAGATTGTGAGGACAGGAGTTCAAGCTCACGTGGGGCTTGCAATGTGAAGGTTGGGTGGTCTGTTTATGAAGAAAACATTAACCATAAATGCGCACAGGCTGCTTCCTTAAAGTCCGTCCCAGCGATCTGGGTGGGGAGCAATAAATGGCTTACTTGGTGTGAAAGCCAATGCCAAATTTAATATGCGTATCAGGAACATTCGCCAGCAAGCGACAAGAAACTGCATCAAATACCTGACAACGCCTCTGACAACCAGTGCTTAAGACCACACATTGAGACCTGCGTAACAATGTCACGCACTTCAAAGCTACACAACGTAATGAAATAAACACAGCTTTCATATATCCTCATCATGTTTATAATAATTATAGTGAAAGAGCTTAGGCTGGGTCATGTCCAAAATTGCTGCAACAAAGTTGCAAATCAAAAGGTCATCCTGCGGAGTGGCTCGACACACAATTGTACATTACTCACAATATCGCAGCTATACAATAGAAACTAAATGCTTAACAAAATTACAACATACCTTGAAGCTTTTTTTTTTTGGGGGGGGGGGGGGGGTTTAAATATTGTAAAGTACGATAAGTAT
>JAUZST010011612.1:0-11827 GCA_034779995.1 Parotocinclus haroldoi
GAGCTTGAGCTCTGTCAGATTGGTTGGAGACCATTGGTGAATGGCAATTATTGATTAGCTTGCCACAGATTTTCAGTCAGATTGAAGTCTGAGCTTTGAATTGGCCGCTCTAGTACACTGAGGTTCTTACTTTTGATCCACTCCTGTACAGCTTTGGCAGTACTTTTAATGAGGATTCCAGGATCAGAGCTTTTTGGGCACCCAATGAGACCAGCTCCCCACCTCATTTCAAAAATCCCAATGCATTTTTACGTAATTCCTCACACACGTGAGTTAAGAACAACAAAAATAGGGGATATTTTATTTTGGACACTCACACCAGTGGATATTTATGTTTCATATAAGAGCTAAGAGCTGTGCTATATTTATTTTTCGTCATCGACCGCCCGCGTTGCATCAAAGAAATCCTAATATGGAAAAAGTGTTTAATGATTATTTTTGTTATTTGGCCAAACCCATTAAACAAATCTTTGCATTGTTCGTGGGTGTTCTTCTTTCGTGTTTGGGGCAGATCATCTACATTGGATGCGCATATGCCACAGTGTACCTGATCTACGCCAAGTTCAAAGCCACCTATGACGGGAACCACGACACTTTCAGGGTGGAGTTTTTGGTGGTTCCTGTCGGTGGGCTGTCTGTCCTCATCAACCATGACTTCTCTCCTCTAGAGGTAAGATACCATCTGTGTTTTTTGGCTTGTTAATTGCTCTCCCATAGAGTGTCATTTGTTTTTCCGTTGGGCAAATCTATTTATTGATCTATGTTATTGACACTTTTTTGGTTCACCTCCAAGCACAAAGGGATTCATTAGGGATTCTCTTAATGGTTACGCTGACACCATTGCCTTTTCTGTTACCGCAGATCCTTTGGACGTTCTCCATCTATCTGGAGTCGGTGGCCATCCTTCCTCAGCTCTTTATGATCAGTAAGACGGGAGAAGCTGAGACCATCACCACCCATTACCTGTTCTTTCTGGGTCTGTACCGAGCCCTGTATCTGTTCAACTGGATCTGGCGCTTTTACTTCGAAGGATTCTTCGACATGATTGCCATCGTGGCAGGCATCGTTCAGACAGTCCTGTACTGTGATTTCTTCTATCTCTATGTAACTAAAGGTAAGAGTTCTTTCACTCTTTTTTTAATTACTGTACTTATTTCTAAATCTAAGAAATCAAGCAAAAGCGTCCCGTTTTAAACCCGATAATCCTGCTCAAGGTTTCGGGAATGCACGGGGTGCATAATAACGGTATTTCAATATTTCAGGTAGTCCTTGTTTTACGATGAGTTTAGATGTTTAGACAAATCCGTCGTAAGAAGACTGTTTTGTTTTGTTCTTCCCTAAACATGTTCCCTCAAACACGTACATTCAACTACAGCTGGGGAAAACCAGCAACATATAGCTTTATTTATATAATAAAGTGTTGAATAGCTCATCTCATTTAGTGAATCACCTTGACCGACCAGTCTGCCAAGCAGGCCATTATGCCCTTGAATCGATTCCAAGTTAGTGACTGAACGACCTAACACGCATGTCTTTGGACTGTGAGAGGAAACCGGAGTACCCGGAGTAAACCCATACAGACACAGTAATGGACAGTGAAGACTCCAAACAGAATGGTTCCTGGTTCGGTCCACCCTGGGATTGAACCCTGGACCTTCTTGCCGTGAGGCCACAGTGCTACCCACTGAGACGCCGTGCCGTGTACTGAAAGTGGAAAAAAAAAAAAAATCACTCGTGCTCCTTACGTCATACGCTCCTGTTTTCAGAGTACATTTTTCCTGCATGTGTATTTACCAAAATCCTGAATTGCAAATGCATAAACTATTCCTGCTCGTTTAGCCGTTTAGCGCCCATCTGTTTGTCTTTTAACTCTAAACGTATCGCCGTAAACAGACTCAAAATGCTACAGTACCGTACTGAACTCGAACGACCACAGTTTTCTTCAAAATTATTACACTTTCTTATGTTGCACTCGCTGGTTGAGCTTGTTAGCTCATGTTTGGACTGGAGACGGTAACTCGGTTGATGTGGTTAGAGACTTTTTTGTGTTAGGATGACTTTCCAATCCTTTGCCTGTTTTATTGTAAGTAGAACCCCTTTGTTTGCCCGATAACCCCCCCCCCCTCATTTTTTAAAATCTCTGTTTCATCTGGTTGATCGTCCATGCTGTTTGTAATTCTGTCCATCAATGCATTTTTGGCTTCCGTGAATCAAAGCAAGTTGTTTCAAGGCATCTCTGATCCTTTTCTTTATTCCTAAAAAGACCATGTGCCTTGTAATGTTCAGTCCATGACCTGTTTCACAGAATGTACCTGCGCGTACCCGCAACTGAAGTCTGATTAAAAGGCGTGATTGATCACCCCGTGTTAATCTTCTTCATTTATCCCTCGTTTTCTTCACAGTGCTGAAAGGCAAGAAGCTGAGCTTGCCAGCTTAAGCAGCCGACGGAGCCTCGGCGGCAGGGCTCGGTACTACAGGGCGCCGCCGATCTTCGCCTCTTATGTAAGATGCCTAAGGAGGGATCCGCTTCTGTCTTTTTTTTTTTTTTTTCTACCAAACCTGACCACGTGACCATCTGTGGGACAGATTTCAAAGTAACGGCGGCTTGCGACTCCTCGGGAATCCACGTTTTATGCATCGTACGGTTTTAATATTAATAGAGAAACGTTTTCTACCGACAATATGTACTCACTTCAGTATGACCTGTGGTAACGTGAACTGCCTGAACGATGGCAGCGTATAATAGTTGAGGTTTTTTTTTTTTTTGTTTGTTTGTTTTTTTTCGAGAGTTTAAATGTACCATATTTTCCAGACGTGTTACTCGTTCCAGCAGACGGTGTTTTTGGTGAACTCCGTGGACACTCGTGACCTAGATCTCAGGGTCGACCCTGACCCTGGACCCTCCCGCGTTCCAATGACACACGCTGGGTTACCCGAATCTGAGTGTGCTTGACGAGTTCGTTCCTGTCCTGGATGTAGCCATCGATGCTGACATGACACTCATCAGTAAATAAATGGTTAAATAGATTGCGTTATTGATTGTTTGGAATTTGTCTGTAGGTAGAGGGTAGATGCTCCAGTTGGGATACTTTTCCATAACGTTGACGGCGACATTACTGGAGCGACAATGAAGTGAAATACAAGGCTGTGGATTAAACACTCAGCACTCGGGCTCGAGAAAGAGATTCAAAGATGGCAAAAGCAACGTCTAAACTGCTTACTGTTACAGTAACGCTCATTCTGCTTATCTGAAAAATACGGTACATAATTTATCGGCACTCCAAAGGAGACTTTCACTTTAACCTCGAGTTTAATCCTGCCCAGCGTTTCTTTTCTTTTCTCCACTAGCGTATTGCACCTTGAATGTGTTGTCCTAATCTTCCAAGATGGAACATTTCAGAAGAAAGTACATTCAGTGACCACTTTATTAGGTACACCTCTTCATTTCTGCACTTGCACATTTGATCAGTTCTGCTTACGATGGATATGGAAGAACTTTGTAGTTCTGCGATTGCAATCCCTAGTTCATTCGTCTGTCTTGACTTAAGGCAAACCGGTATTTAAAAACTCCAGCAGCACTGCTGTCTGATCTACCCATACCAACACAGCACACACTAACACTCCAGAACAGAGTAAAGGACACACAGAAAGTATGGGGAGAGACTACAGTGTGTAGTCGTAGAACCTCCAGGTGGAACTGTTAAAATGGAAACAAGGAGGTGTACCTAATAAAATGGCCGGTGAGTTCAGACAGCAGTGTAAAAGTTCATATTTGATCCAAATACAGTATTGGGACTGCTAGACTTTCTTGTTAAATTTTTTTAAAGAATGATTTTACTTTTGCCAAATAATTCCTACTGGTTTATTATCAAGAACGAGCCACTTTCCCCACAATAAACACTGGTTCAAAATGGCACGGGATTCAGGGGATTGAATTACCTGTTAAACTAAATCTATTCTCATATAAGGTGAAAATCAATAAAGTAGAGAAAAACGATTGTGTGTTGAACGTGTATTGCTATGGTTTGTATATTAAGTTGAACTTCTGCTGTAATTCGTATTTTGAAGTGATGGGCAGTGATGCAGATTGGCATTAAACACTTTAATGGGTATTTATTTGTAATTTTTTTTTTTTTTTTTTAATTCCCAAAATAATTTCTTGCCATGATTTTTAACACATTTTGCTTTGCATGTCCAACTGAAATAAAGTTTTTGTTTGGATAAAGTAATTGTTCTGTTGTTTTTGCTGAAATGTAACTTATTTGATTTAGCTGTTCAGAAACTGCCACTGATCTTTTTTGTAGATTGAACATTTGTTTTATTTTACGAAACTACTGCTATATTTATTAACAGCCATGATAAGCAAGGTAAGTTGCTTACCTTAAGTAATTACAATAATAAACAATAATACGGAGATGTTTTTAGAACCAAACAATATTGTCTTAACTTGGTTCCTAAATCAGTCTTTGCAGCCGGTAAATATAGGTTCAGGTCATTTTCTAATTAGGGTCTCATTAAGTTGAATGAGGCGGATCTGTAGTGGAATTAATCGGATACTGGAATGGAATTGCTGCTGTACATCTGTAAAGCTGTCTATTTTTTAGAATATGTTGATTTTTTCTAAGCTGTATTGCAGTACATTCAGTTCGTTTATGAAATAAAATTACATAATATACAGTGCTTAGAGAAACTAGATCATCCTGCACCGTTCAAATAGTTTCCCTTTTGTTTTGGTTTTGAAGTGATCAACACCTTCAGGGTAATGGTAATAAACGTGCTCAGGTACAATCAGAGCATCCTTAAGAAGGAATGAGTGTGCTGCACCACTGAGGCTTTGCCTAAATAGGATCGTGTTTCCAGCAGGAAGTGCAACACTGAATGAATTAAATGTCTTTATGGCTGACTTTGTTTGGCCTGTACATGTGACAACAATCTCACAAGCTTTACACAAAACTGGCCTGGGTAGCAAGGAGGACGCCTTTTAAAAAGAGCTTAAAAACGTTCTGAGCACTGTTTGTGTCAGACCCTCACCTAGCCAGGTTCAGCATATGCGTGCCTCAGGTGGTGGAGCTGTGTTCGTATCCCATCTCTGGTGAGGTGAGGTGTGTCTGCACGTCTACGCCTTGAGTTGAGTTCCATCTTTCAAGGGTCACGCCACTACTGGGTAACAAATAGGGTTCCAGGGTGATGGCTCGTGCTGTTAGGTCCTGACTTGCGTGGTGTGACAGTAATGAGCAGACACACCTCCCGACCCTGTTTTGGTCCTGCTTGTGTCTCTGCCATGGGTCACGAGGTTGGGTCCGTGGTAGCTCAAAGAGACTGGGGAGCCCCCTTGTTATCCACGTGAAGTGAAAACTTATATTACACTTTCTTTTCTTTCTTTATTTTTAATAAAAGCCCGCGAAAAAATACAGCTGGTTATATTTAGATGAGCTTTGGAAAAGAGATTTGCGTTATTGTTCTACAAATTGCCTAATTTAATGATTTACTATATCACTACAGCATTATTGATACAAATAAATCAAATGTATTCTACTTTTTCGTTACGTTATTAATATTTCGTAAAGCACGTTTTTTGAAACAGATTATTAAAATAATTGCCACTTTACCATTAATACGATTTAAAAAAAACAAAAAAACTCGGAACTATAAAATCAGAGTGCAGGAAACAGTCGGACCATTTGAACAGTTCCAACCCAAAAAAGAAAACAACGGTGACGCTAATCGGACTTAGGGCTGCATCTCAAATTGCACTACCTAGTATGTTAAAATAGCACACTATGGATGGTGGCGTTAAGTTATTGTGGCATACTTTGTAGTGGAGTAGTGGGTAGTTTGGGACGGAACCAGTCTGTGAGCCGAGCGAGGGCAGTGTGTTGACGTGACAGTCGTGTAAATTAAGCATTTAGAGGCTTTAATTTGATTTGGACATGAATACGGATGGATAGGTTTAAACGTCTGTTTCATCTGACTTTTAATTATTTTATTTTTACGACTTTATTATAGCTAACAAACACCCAGTCTAGCGTTTCCTTTTTAACCGTGGTTCTAGTTTTAGAGCAACTGCCTGTATAGGCACTGTTGTTGAAAATGCTGGCTTGTTTACGTCCCAGTTAGCAGTGCAGTAGCTTCCTGAGGACGCATGCTGTTTAGGGGAACTCTGGCTGATCTATATTTGGGCGGAGGCAGGGTTTCGTAATCCTGTGTTTCCACAGATCGTCCATTAGCTGGATCTGATTTCTGTCAGGATGCCGGGGATGATCGTGTTCGGTCGCCGATGGGGAATCGCAAGCGACGATCTGGTCCTGCCAGGAGCCTTCGAGCTCTTCATCAGACTCCTGTGGTAAGATCTCACGTAGATCGGTGCTATTTTCAGATTTTAAGTGAAGGGTATATTTAAAAAAAAAAAAAAAACGGGTTAAAAGTGATGTTCACACGATTTGATTTATTCTGTAGAGGTTTCATTCTTAACGCCATGTTAGACAAGGAGGGACAACGCTTAATGCTTAATCCTGTTTTCACATCGAGTCACATCGTCTTTCTTCTTAATAAACTGCTGGTGGATTTGTCTTTACATTCCTCACCCTTCACCTCATTCGTGTTAAAAAGGTGGGGCAATCTTTATTTCTTGGGCCACAGCATTTAAAGGTTACCCAGCTCTTTTTGATATGCTGTATGGATCAAACATTTTTTGGAGTTATAATAGCCTTTGTAGTTCTAACAGGGCTTTTCACTACATTTTGGAACATTAAATTCAATTCAAATCAAATTTATTTATATAGCACTTTTTACAACGGTGCATTGTCTCAGAGCAGCTTTACAAACTTACATGATCTTCAAAGGCCAATCCCAAGTCGAGCAAGCCTAGGGTGACCGTGGCAAGGAAAAACTCACTGAAAGTAAAAGGAAGAAACCTTGGGAGGACCAAGACTCAACAGGGGACCCGACCTCCATGGGTGGGCTAGATGTTAATTAAATAAATACTTAAAGTATATTAAATTATAGCAGAATTGGGTAACTAATTTAAATCAATAACACATTAATAATAACTTTAAAGTTAGTAATAAAATAAATAAACTAAATTATAAAACAAAATCGATTATAAAATTAAATGAACATGACTGTGAGGACTGCTTCTGATTTTAGACAATAAATCATAGTTTACTTTGGGCGTTCCATTTTTCTGGCATTTTGAAAGTGTCTGATGGAGTTGAGGTCACAGTTTTGGGTAAACCAGCCAAACCAAACCAGTTCTCTGTGCAAGAAACCTATAAATGTATCAGTACAAGCCATTCCACTGGCCCAGTTTGTCTAGAGGGCGCATGTGTGTCTTTATAGTTGCAGTGACTGTGGATTTGTGAGTGTATCTAATAATTAATCCTTTCTTTTTGCCATCCCTGCCGATTCCTGTATGTTTTTTTTCTGCGCTATCAAATCGACGCGCGCTTTCCTTTCACTTTCTCCGTCCTGTATCCGTACCTGCTTACAAAGGAGCCCAAACTTATTCAAGTGTTTAGTTGTGAGCAAATAGTGGCTTTCATTCATTTAGGTTTCGGTTTCAGTTCTCTAATATCCACACCTACCGTCTCTCCTCAATAATCTGTAGAGTTTAAGGCAGAAATGGTTTGTTTTCAGCTTCTTCATCCTCTATCCTTCACGCCTTCCCTCTGAAAAGAGACTAAAAGGTTTTCTACAGGTTACAGTTTTTAGAGAGTGTTCACATTTTTCATTTGTAAGTCCAGTGGATTTGTAAATTCCGTCATTCATTTCTTTCTCTATCTTGGTTTTCTGGACTTTCATTTTCCACTTTCACTATCCTTCCGCTCGGAAGCTTGCCGATTCTGAAATCTGGAAGTCTGGAATCACAAAAGTGTCTTAAGAAAGAAAATCTTAGATATGCGCTTTTCCTAATTTAAAATCCTGAGAAATGTTATGATATTACAAAAGTTTGAAATATGAGATATATTGTTTACATGGCTTCGTACGAATGATCTTATTTTCTTGTTATTCTTATTGTAAGAATAAGTGGCGTTCTTAAAAAAGCATTATGAAAAGTTGAAAAGATTTTCAAGTGATGGTCAGATTTGTTCAACAAAAATCGTTCACGTAAGAAAAATATTTGTTGTTCCGTTGGACACGACCCGTATAATGAACGCAAATAGTTAAATAGTTAACGTTTTAACCCCCGCTTTTCTCTGGGGTTCCAACACCTATATCTGGACGGGGGCACCAGTTACTCAGGAGCTGATTCTCCGGCCAGCCTCCCCTCTCTTCGACACAGCCAGTCGTGTCTGGTTTGGATGCCCTTCACGTCTGAAAAGCACCACCGGGATGCAATTTATTTCTGATCTATTACTACAGATTGGATGTTAACAATCCAGTTAAATTCTGATACTATGCAAATAAAAAATGTACCCAAAATAATTAGGTCAAATGACACTGCTTGGAGATTGAATATGAAGAGGATCCTGTAAGAACTGTTGGACAATCTGATCCTGGCCACGCCCCATCACTGTCAGGGTGTTTTGACACTTTTGGGTGACCGTACACCCCATTGAACAGTCAATGTGGGGGCACTCTGGTCCAGTTTGACTTTCTTCTTTTCACCCCCATGTATATGTCACCTGCTACTCCATCACCGTAACTGAGTTTGTATCTCATTTGTGTAATCGGCCAACTTTTGTTGACTTTTCTTTGTGTGATTGCGGTGCAATGCTTTTTCAGTTGAATGCAGTCTTTTGTATGCAAGTGTGTTGTCTTCAAGCACAAATTATTTGACTGTGGATTCATCAGCTGCGCTGCTGATACTGCGTATTGTGTAATGTTGTTGCTGTTTTGTTTGCTGGATTTCATATCTTTATTCGTGTCTTGTATTGTGAAACGCTTATAAGAGCCTTTTTTTTTGGTTTAGGTGGATCGCTACTCTCACTATGTATGTCACCCACAAAGGAAGGTTCGATTGCCAGGGAGGAGCTGTTCTGCACAGCTACCTCATCGTCCTCCTTGTCTTGCTCGCCATCATTATATTAACCCTGTGTGCGATTGTTTACATCAGTGCTCAAGGTAAACCGAGGTCGAGCAGAGCTTAAAGTCCTACGTTGAAACTTTTAGAATTGATTTCCAAGCGCTTCTCTTCTGCCTTGTTGACAGGAACTATAATGAATTCAGGTTCCCGTCGCTCCATGCCAGGCCTGGTGTATCTGCGAGCTCTGCTTTTTATCCCTGAGTTCATGTGGGCCTGCCTCGGAGCCGTCTGGATCTCTAATGACAGTACAGGATGTAGACCGGCAGAAGTCGGGCTTGTACTTGGCGCCGTCGTTGCTAGGTAAATCTAACCATGTTGCTCCCCCACCCACTTTTCTCCTGTGGTCGAGGGAAAATGTTATTACATTCGTCATTATAAGCCATATTCCCTTCTCCTCTTGTCCAGCTGGGTCATTTTCCTGTTCATGTTGGTGGGCGTGCTGATCGTGTTCGACCCGCTGGGCAGCCTGCGCAGACCCTCCGGTGCCAACCAGGCAGTACTGAGGAACATGGAGAGCAGTCAGTCCTCGCAGCTCTTTTACACTGCCCGCTCGGTGGCTGTGCGGGTTTGGGAAAGCCGGCTGCGTCTGCTCTGCTGCTGTCTGCCTCAGGATGACAACCACAGAGCGGCTTTCTCCAACATCGCCCAACTCGTCAGCGGCTTCTTCTCGGTCAGTTCTGATTCTGGAGCTGAAGGACACTTTTGACTTGGCTGCCCTTGTATTGAACTTGTATTTAGTTTTGGCACAGCCGAGACCGCTAGATATTTTGGGACACAGCCCTTCGTGCTGGCGTCTCACAACTCGGCTCGGACACAGTCTAGAACCCCAAATTGGATTTGGACTCGCGTTAAAGGTTCGACTCCGATTTGGACACGGATTTTAGATGCTTGACTTGGACTTTGGCTCACATGTTGGAGACTCAACCCGGACTTCGACTCGCTTGTAAAAAAAAAAAACTTAAGACTAGGCCTGGACTCATGTTTGAAACTCGTGACTCGTCTCTCGACTTAGATGTTGGCTCGCATGTTTAAAAACTGAACTTTTATTCTAGAGACTCGACTCTGACATGGACTTGTATGCTAGACCTAGGACTTGACTTGGACTCTTACACTAGTAGCTCGTGACTAGACTTGGGCATGCATGTTAGAGACTTGGACAGTCGCGGTAGAATCTTGAGACTTGAAACTCGTACGAGAGACGAGAGACTGGACCTGGTCGTAGACACACTTGCTAGAGACTTGAGACACAACTTGGACGTGGACCCGCTTGCTAGAGACTGGATCTGGACCTGGACAATCTGACTTGGACAAGAGTACTAGAATCTAGCGTACTAAGGACTAGAGACTTGACTCGGTCTTACTGGCACACTAGAAGCTAGAGACTCGACTCGGACTCACCTTGTAAGAGAAGTCTTGTACAAACTTGTACAAAGTTAAAAAACGTTACATTTGTCGTGTCCAGGACACGGATCTGGTGCCCAGTGACATTGCTGCGGGTCTGGCCCTTCTGCATCAGGAGCAGGATAAAGTGCAGCAGTGCAGAGACCCTGAAGATGTCCTGTCCCACAGTCCCTCGTCCCCGCTGGTGAGTTTGTTCCTCTTTCGAGTGGCGACATTACAAAAACAAGATTCATAGAACAAATTCGGATATGGCCAGCCTCACATGTGGGGGCACCCCCGGCACTGGACATATGTCACAACGTTTAGACTATCTATTGTGTTTATTATTGAGATTACAGACACACCTTGTCCCGTAGCACAATGATCATAGATTTATATGAACCCAGGGCTTTTTGACCAACTTCTTTCAGGTGTGAGACACTGATGCTGTGTGTGTACAGGGAGATGATCTGGGGACAGAGCTGGAGAAAGCTGCACACTGCATGCGCTTTGCCTTTGCTGCATATGGGTGGCCCATCTTTGTCTACTCAAACCCTGTCACTGGATTGTGCAAGCTCAGAGGGGACTGGTACGTTTTTACTCAACCTTTCCCTCAGCTGCGACTTCTTTTAGAACCACTTTCACTTCCCCTATCTCTAGACTTCTTACAGAATAACAAAAAGCAGCTGCTGTGATTAAAACGGGATTGGTTTCAAAACGTTTCGATTCGATTGTGTAACGTTACAAAAACACTTGGGAAATAGACAAGCAACGCAAAACGGTACCGTGCCGAACCGAAACCTCACCCCATCACAGGTTTCATACAAATCAGGAGGGATCGAATTTCAGGTCTCAGTACTCCTAAGGACGTAGACCAAGGGTGCCCCCATGTTACAGGAGTACATTATGGACAAGAGCTAATTTTCTGTAACAGCACACAAAGTAGGGTCAAAGGATGCCCTTTCAAATGTTTGAAAAGCGAAAACTCGCTGCAGCTGTTCATACTCTGGAGAGACAGAAAACCCTCCATGCTTTGGCGGAGGAACAGATATCACACTGATTTGTCTTAACACATGCAGAAAACAGGAGACGCAGGAGATTTAACATGTAAACGATTATACGTCCTATGATGTCTCCTTAATATATATAGAATATATACAATATATAGTCGAATCCGGTTAAGACATTTATTCGGACCGAATCCTAAAGTACAGAAACAAATCCTATTATATAGGTGTAATGTTATTCACTTATTTGAACCAAAATTCCGTTTAATCGGACCAAAGAAGGTGAGAGTGAATAAGAAAAAGAAGCCACAAGAGCCACTTAGAGCGGATACAAAGCAGATCAGCGAGATATGGGAGGATTTTTGGGATCCCCGGGAGAATTTATGCTTTTATCAAAGGTCAGGAAATCCGAAAA
>JAUZST010011613.1:0-36763 GCA_034779995.1 Parotocinclus haroldoi
TGTGTGTGTGTGTGTGTGTGTGTGTGTGTGTGTGTGTGTGTGTGTGTGTGTGTGTGTGTGTGTGTGTGTGAAGCAAAACCAGTGAGGCATGTGCCCAGCCTGAGGTTGAATGTTCAGATCACACACACAGTCTTGGTAAACATATATTTTGGGGACTTTGCATTGACATGATGATTACTGTAGCTGGTATTATTGTTACAGTCACACCTGACCTCAGTAACCAAAATGATCTTTTGTCTCTTTTGGTTTTTCAAATAAAAGTTGCAAATTTCCAGTTCTTTCTACCTTTGGGGCCATATTTAATCCACATGAGGATGAGCTGTCAAAGTAAAAAATATTAATAAAGTGCTTTTTACAAAAGAACATTGTCTCATAACAGCTTTACAAATGTCTAAGTACACAGCCCCAAATGAGCATGCTCATGGCAACAGCAAAACAGTGGAAACCCCCTTAAAGGTGATGAGAAAGAAACCTTGGAAGGACCAAAAAAAAGGACCCAATTTCCCAGTGCAGCCTATATGTAATACAGTATACAAACTAAATATACGTTCAAGCACTAACACAGACATACCTACTTATTTTGTGATCGATATTTTGTAATCATCTTGTGACTGCATCTTGTTATCCTTCATTATTACATGCCACTCAAATGAGGTAGCTTATTGGCAGTCCATTTGAATGAAGTCATGCCACTCACCTTTCCTATCTTACCTACTGAACATGCATGTGGTGTGTCTGTCTTTGTGTGTGAGGTAATTTGGCATTTAAAGTGAATGCTTTATACCTGTTTAAATCATGATATGTAGCATGATATGCAGAGAGTATATTTTGCTATATTCCTTTTTGGAATAAATGCAGGAGTTATATGACATCAGGTACGCATACAGCTCGTTACAGAGATGGACTGCAAACATAGGTGCAAGGGTTTATCATTTATTCAATCCAATTCAATTCAGTTTTATTTATATAGCGCTTTTTACAACGTAACATTGTCTCAAAGCAGCTTTACAGTATTACATACACCTTTATACATCGTTATACAATATTACATACAACTATATTACATCTTAAAAGGCCAATCCCAAGTTGAGCAAGCCTAGGGTGACAGTGGCAAGGAAAAACCTAAAATGGTAGGAAGAAACCTTGGGAGGACCAAGACTCAACAGAGGACCCATCCTCCTTGGGTGGACTAGAGGTTAATTAAATAAATACTAAAAGTATATTAAGTTATAGCAAATTTAGGTTAAAATAAATAACAAATTAGTAATACAATTTAAGAAAAATTAGAAAATAAACTAAATTATAAAACAAACTAGATTATAAATTAAGTCCTATTATTTCCCCGTTATTATTATACGTCGTGGGATTCCATCACTCCCGCATCCTTGGTTCCTACAACACATCATAACATCCCCCTTTCATAGATAAGAATATTTCGAACAAAATCTATTACTGAACAAAACAAAATAAAGTGACAAGTCACTTTTAGAGTGGAATTATTACGTGACATACATTCGCCTACTCATTAATTGTATAACTGCTTATGCCCAATCAGAGTCGCAACAAATCCAGTGCCTAGCTGGCAGCATAAGGCAACCCCAGGCAGGGTGCCAATCCATCGTAAGTCACATACACTCACACACTACTGGCACTTTAGAGACACCAATTAGCCTAAAACAGAGGAGTAAACCAGGAGTAAACCCACTCTGACTTGGGGTTGACATTCTCAGCTCCATTCCCAGAGCCCCTGTGACATACATTATGTATTTACATTTTTTGTTCTGTGTGTCAGCAGTCATAGTCACAGGGTTTATGTTTTATTCTTTAATAAATCTTGTTTGCTTGCTTTTTATTCAATGAATACTAGCTTGTCATTGCCATTACCACAGCATATGTTTTAGAAAGGGAGAAGCAAGGTAGCTATATAGATGTCGTCATTTTTTATAAGTCTATACCCAGTGTGACATTCCTAACGATGCCATGACAGTTATGTCTGTTAATTAGTCATAGCACCTGTCATAAATACTGTGGTACTATTTACACTTAGCAATACACGCAATAATCTGCATTGTAAACTGTTATATGCTGTTGTGTTATAAGTTGACATGTTGTCAAAGCTTTGTAGGAAGAGTGGCATTGTATTGTTATATTATTGGACTATGTTTATGACATGATTATGTTGTCTTGTGCTGCAAGTTTGAAGTCAAGTGATATTTTAGATCTTTTTGACAACTCACAATAAGTGTACATTTATACACAGGTGAAATGCTATTTTCAGTATTTTTTATTTCCACCCACATCCACTTAGCTCCCGTGAAAAGGAACTTTTATGGACACAGAGAGACCCGTCTCATTTTTTATTGTTGCTGATCTGACCGCATAAAGTCAGGTTCTGGCTCCCGCAGCCAGACTAATTATAATCTGACTAAAAGCACTGTTCATTCTTCATACAATAAAGATAGTTTAGGAGTGGCTGATATGATGGTATTAGACTGTGAATGATTAAATACTATCTGCCTTTCAAGTGAGCGTGAGAGCCATCATACTAAAAATTTTGGTACTTGCGGATAAAAGCACTGACTTGGCATCTCAAGGTGCTTACCATCTAGATGCTACTCTATTTGCTAGTCCAGCTCAGATTTTCATTGACAGACAAACAACTGAACCAGTGATATTAGGTACTTAGGATATGTTTATTTGGCAACACAGTATAATGGTTGACAACATGAAGTTTCAGACTGAACGACATCGGGTTTTTTATATTACACAATGGACACAAAACAAACCACTGTTTGCAAAATAATAAAAAAACTAGTCTGGTGGGAACAAGCTTGTTCCACCACCTCATAAACACCCCAAACAGTACACCAATGGTCAGATAGCACAGGGATCTCAGATTCGTGAAACAGATAGAATTGGCATCGAATCCAACAACAATAACAAAACGATTTAAAAGCCATCATTGTTGCTGTGACATGTTACCTGGCTAAGCATATGGCACTCAACAAAATGGTCTAATGTTTACTACTTACTCCTACTTACCAAGCTGCAAATATACTGCTCATAAAAATGAGGGGATAATTCATTATGGGATAGTTCATTTTAAAGCATCCCCTAATTTTTGTTAGCAATATATTTTGTAACAACAAAACTTCTTTGATACAGAGAAAAGACTGAAGACAAAATGAACAAAACCCCTTTGTCCCACTGCGGAACCGGTATTTAGAACTATATTCTTTGTTTATATTATTATTACTTTATCATTCATGGACACCTAGAACATGGTGGTGAGAGGTGAGAAACTATTTTAAAAGGTCCGGCTTGCCTACCGTTTTTTTTAATGTATGTGCTTAATTTAGCTAGATTTTATTAGTAGATAAATGAGAGTGGTGGCTGTGTTCAGTTGCATATTAAGCTGAAATACCTAAATGGAGAAATAACTGTGACAGTATCATGGAGCATGATTCAGTCTGAAAAAAAATGTGATATTTCTGCCAGGTCATTCACCCATATTGTGGGATTAAACCCACTAATGGAAGGAGGATGGACAAACATGCAACATACGAGTGAATATTTGAACAAAAGGCAAGGAATGCATCTTAATATACACGCCAGTCACTTTCTTATAGCAAATCAAGTAATTGCTGAGACACAACAAGGTGAAATTCACTCACTCTGATTAATAGCTTCAGCTTTATGATTGGTCATGGTGCTTGCAGCCAATCATATTTACTTCCCTCATATCTAGAGTGAAATTGCACCTAATCCAGAGCTCTCTGCGGAATTGATGGTGTTTGGAGGCTATTTATTGTTCAAATTAAAAGGGCACCACATCTGTATCTTTAGAGGGGAAAATATTCATCATTTCATAATCAAAACATGTAATGCTTGAGAGGATTATCGATAATTCCTCACAGGAAATATTGGTCTCACTTCAAAAAGTGCAAGAGAGAGAAACAGAGAGAGCTTATGGAGGAAAGTTCCTGCACCACAAGTCATGTTTGTCTTATGAAAAAAAGAAAACTCTTTGATTGGATGGTACACTCCATTGCTCTCTCTCTGCTCTCCCTCATCAAATCCACTCAGATTCACTCATGTAAGACATGACTTCTAATTGCTATATTTAATGTGTTAATGATTTAATTATTCTTTTAATTAATTTGTTATGACTAAAAGATTGACTTAATTCAACGGCTTTTGGCTTTTTGGGGGGAAATGGAGGAAAGAGTGACAGTTGCTTTACAATGAGTTGCACAAAATATTGTATTTAGAGCTCCTGTCGATTTTTATTCTGAGTGTCCAAATGTACATCTTCATGTGTGTGCATGCATGTGTTTTTTATTCCAGTAGACTGGTGCACTCGTTTCAGTATGCTGGTGTTCAAACAATACCCATCCCACTCGAAGCAGATCATTAGTAATGGGCCTGAGGAATGGATCCACATCAAGTAGAGAAAAGGGTATCAATGCACTAAGGGTAAACATTTACAATTGTACTGTCAGTGTCACTGCTATTCAGGGTAGTCCACCAACAAATTAATATCTTAACCACTGGTAGTCCCTTTCCTTTGATAAAGGTGTTAGTTAATGATGGACAAATAATAGCTAAAATAATAATAAATAATATGATTTACAGGGCTTTGTTGTATACTTTCAGAGTGAAGCTATTGCATATGGACTGTCCACCTAAAATTACAAATGACTGCACATTAGGGCTTACATAGACTATTCTGAAGCAGAAAAAACAGTACAGAAAGCAGTTTTTTAAACACTGTGATAATCAAACATTGGCACTCTAGAAATACACAAAAATCCAGTGCTGCAGTGTTTAATTTGTCATACGAGAGTGCTATCCAGCAGGTGGGCATCGAGTAAGAAGTTCCTGTAAAATATAAAAATATCAGTGCTCATACAAACACGTAATACAGCAGTAATCAGTGCTTTCTTTTGAGGCAGTTACAATTGTTGTGTTTCCACCAACCTTGCCTCCCTATTGTAGGGAGAGTCAAAATACACAGGACACATACAAAAGGATGTATCTGAATACCCCAGCAATTAATGTGTGAGGGGGCCTATCTTTGACACTATGTCCGGAACATCTTGGAAGCCACCATATTGGATCATGCGCGAGTTTTTCCAATAGAAAGGTGGTCATGTAGACAAATTCTGAGAAACTGTGGATGACAAGCCACGTAGTGATTTTCCGAAGAATGTTACCAACAAAGAAACCTCATCAATGGTCTTGCCAGCCTTTGCTAAAAGTCCACAATGCAGCACACAACGTGCCTGTTGACTCATCCTGTGTTCTTTTTTTAACTGCTTCTATGGCTGTTGTGTAAAATACAAACTAGTTTCATATAACTATTATGACATTTTTAATTATCTGGCTCTGTTGCCAAACGTTGTCACAATGTACTATTATGAATTCTGTTTTTGTGTCTGTCGCAGTGGTTGTTAACCACCTCACCTTGGAATGCCATGTCAGGGTTTTCAGCACAAGTAATACAATATGTTCAGTATGACGATTCTTCCAAGCTTTCTGTTAAGGTTGATCGTGGAGACATTTTCCTTATTCATGATCTAAAATTGTAATATCAGTCACCCCTATTCCATGCTATTACTTTTCTCAAATTTTTACATTGCTGCCTAGCAGTCAAAAGTCACACAAAAGTCTTTGATATTTTGATATTTTACTGTAAAAACTTTTAGGCTGGAGAGTAATGGCAGATTGATTATGGCATTTTAGCATATCTGGTTTAGTGTGAGAATTCGTGGCTGCAGTGGGCTAATCTGGATGAATGTGGATTTAGTGGAAAGATATACTCTCGGGTGTCAGTACCCAGTTCCACTGTCTTGGATGTTTGCAGAAGCACTATTACACCAGAATATGCAGCCTGTAAAACAATATCACTGCTGGTCATGATTAGTGATGGACTTGGGAATAGATAAAAGGTCAATCTTCTCATTAGTTGTGTGCTGCATATGAAAAAATCCCAAATTTAAGACTACATTGAAGCAAAATACAAAAATCAGCAAAGACGAGTGAGGTTATGAAACAATGGGGAGCCTGCAGCTGTAGGGTATACTTGCTAGTTAGCCTTATTCTGACATTTCCACAAGGCATCACTGATATAGCTAGACAGGCTCATAAATCCAGAACACAAAGCAGCAATACTAGGAGAATCCATGCTCATAATAACAAAAACAGGCTTAGAAGGTTAGAGCACAAAAACATGGAGCTCTAGGGAACTTTAGAGGAAAACAGCAAACCATGGGTTCTAAAAGAACAAAAGCAAGTCTTGCGACCAAATAATAGCAGATTATATACAGCCATGCAGTGATCACAGCAGCATGTGGTCAGAGCTTTGCGGAGGCTTCTACAACAGATGTCCTTTTCGGGATGGAATTACAGCTAATTCATACATGATCAGCAGATGCCTTACAGTACATCATCACTCTCTAATTGATACAAATATCCTCAGCAAAATCATCTAATTTGCAGAAGAGTAGCTACAGGGCAGGCAAGGAAGGTTATTACCTTTGAGGCCTATGCTCAGAGCGGGACTCCTAAAGGATGTTGACTGTGTTGAAATGCGTAATGTCAAGATGCAGGAACCCATGTAAACCGTTTTGGCAACGCACAGCTAGATCCTGGCAAACTCCCACAGAGGGAGTGATTTTATCAGCTCGATAGATTTTAAATAGCTTTTAAATAGATCTGTGAATGTAAAGACAATTCACCCTCCAGGAGTATAAAATAGAAACAATAAATGGAGGAACAGAGATCATGGCACTAGTTGGGTAAGAATGACTATAACCAAAAATAGGGGACACAGTCTTACCACAGCTGGAGGAATTCACAAGTAATAAAATTGCAATATGATGCATAAACAATAATAAACATCCATTCCTCCATCCAATATCTTTTGCTTAATCCAAACATCCAACTCTGGGCGCAAGGGCAGAACAGCCCTAAACAGGGTTCCAATCCATTGTGGGGCACACACACACAGTCACACACACATTAACACACTAAGGGTCACTTTAGAGACACCAATTCACACACATGTCTTTGGGCTGTGGGAGGAAACCAGAGGTACCAGACGTAAACCCATGCAGACACAGGCAGGACATGCAGACTCCACACAGAAAGGACCCAGGGCACTCCACCCTGGGGTTGACATCGGGACCTTCTTGCTGTGAAGCAGCTGTGCTACCCACCGAGCCACCATAATAACAAACATAACCATTTCAATTTCCTGGTACAATCAGTTTTGCAAGATATCCAATCAGTTGCATCATCTCTGTATATGGCATCCAGTATAAAAGTAGGAGATAAACCATTACAAAATGTTAGTTTTAAGTGCAGCCATATTGCCTATGCAACCTATTTAGCAATCTGCCATCATTTTGGTGAGCAGATAATGTTAGTGGCTAGTGCCAGAGATGGAGGTCGATTCGTGACTTAAACTGAAGTTACACTTAAGGCACCCAAACTGTGACTTTGGAATTAAGTCTTAAGACTCGCTTCAAATGACTTGGACTCAATATTTAAATCTTTGTTTATTTATTTATTCATTCATTATCTTATTCCCTTTTCATAGGCAGGGTCACAGGAGAGCCTGTGCCCAGCCCGCAGCATAGGGCCATGGTAGGAACAACTCTAGACAGGGTGCTAATCCATCAAAGGTCACATAATAATGCCATACACTCATGAACACAATCACATACGAATGGCACCTTGTAAACACCAGTTGTAATGTAAATTTTATTGTAATGTATCTGTATATATCCATCATTCGGTGAGCTGCATTCAGTTCCCTCAGTTCCTGCCTTGTTGCTACGTTTGGTTATGCTGTAGATTAAACAAGTAAACGTTAACATACAAAGTCTGCAGCATCAGAATAAATAATGCCGAAACAACAATACTGAATTTCATCTCAAGACATATCCATGGTTCCTGTAGTGCAGCTGTAATATTGCACTACACTAGTACAATTGATAATTTAAAACAAAACTTTTCTTGCTTTCATGTTTCTTCACACTGCATTAAAATACAATTATTAAAGGTGACTGTAGAGCTGATCAGCTTTGATACTGTACCATGTGCTGATGGCTGACAGGACAGTAAATGATTTAAAT
This sequence comes from Parotocinclus haroldoi, assembly GCA_034779995.1. Taxonomy (NCBI): domain Eukaryota; kingdom Metazoa; phylum Chordata; class Actinopteri; order Siluriformes; family Loricariidae; genus Parotocinclus; species Parotocinclus haroldoi. The sequence continues at coordinate 8,142 of JAUZST010011613.1, forward strand.
TCTTAAGAAAAAGCAATGCGGTGTTATGGATAAACGTGATGGAATCCATGGGTTTCATCCACGAGAGATTTGACACTTGAGTTGGACTCTGGTTTATGCATCTTTTTTAAGTCTATCAACATACAGGACATCTGATCAAGGGAGTTATTTCATGTGAAAACATGGACATGGAATAGGAATAAATACAACACAGCGATTACTGTCAAATGCAGTATAGTTTCACTTTGAACACACAGAGGACAACAAAGAATTGGGAAATTGTTTACAAGAGCACCTACTGTCTCTAGACACAAAATAACCAAAATTTATACCAGTGCATGAAGTGATTTTTTGGAGTCATATTTAACCTAGGATTCCTGGCTGGAGTTTTTTCAGAAGTAAATGGTTCAGCGGCCTCAGAATATTAAAGAGTGAATTTTCTCAAGCTGAAAAGGAGCACTGTGTAAGCTACTTGCTTGTGTTTACCCTGAAAATATTTGTCTTTTCCAAAGATCCATTGCCTCAGGGAGAACGAGGAGACAGCAGTACCTCCTACAGCTTTTCTGATCTTATAGGTTCATACAGACATGTGGTTAAACACTGCATTCGATAATCATTTTATCGCAACTCTATAAATAGATAAAGTCTCTTATCATATAAATGCTGGTGCCCAGCTGCAATTTGGTCTCTCCTGTTATATATACAGAGTAGCATATGCTCTAAGTTAGATAACAATAAAAACTGCTCCACAGTGTGTGACCTACAACATACATGGCATATTGAACATTGTTTATTAATTGAGTTGATTTCAAAGAAGCAATTAGGTTAGACCAGTGCCTCTTAAACTGCCAAAAATTGTGCATCATTACCCATGGTATGAATATCTATAAATATAAATGTATCATTTTAACTGGTCCCTACCATATTCTTTCAATTACCCAATTTTTCTACTTGTTTGTACATTGAAGATAAATGATCAAATATAATTTATATACAAGTAATTTGAATTATAGATTCCTGTCTGTAATTCTATATACTATTCTATAGGAATGCTAACAAGTGGCTAACCTTGTGGACTTTTCTTGCATTTCAAGTAGCCTTATGGTCTCCAAACCAACATAAATGAAAACGTCTACCATGTCTGATCTAGATTGGGCTCTGAGTTCCAATAGTGATGGCTCTTGGCACAGCAGGAGGGATAGCTGATGGTGTTGGACATAGAGTTTAGCCTGGGAGCCCCTCCTGGGCCTGGCGATAAGCTAAATTATTTTTAATGGATCTTCATAAAACCATCTGTAACAGTGCACCTGCACACTGAAGGGTCTATTGACAGAATGATTAGGGCTGCAGAACCCACAGATTGCTCCAAAATATGTAATCATTTTGTTTTCATATTTACCACATGTTTTCTTGTAGACAATGTGTCGTGGTGTCCTTAAAATGTGTTTAAAAATGTTTCAGACAGACCGGAGGTGCTACATTTATTTTTGTAACTTTAGTTTATTTATTTCTTTTTAAATCTTGCTACCATATGATTCATTTCATGTTTCTTAAAATGTCCTCTAGGGCAATCTTCTTAAATGGGCCATTTGACCTGGCTGGAGGTGCCATGTCCATGATGAATAAAGGTTAATTGTATAACTTAATCTCTTCCACTTTCCGAAGTAATGAAGCCCAAAAGGCATTCAAGCTTTATTAGAACATGCACAATTCTTTGACATACATAGCCTGCATTCAGCACTCGGGACTGGTCATCCCCATTTAGCATTCTACACACATACCTCATGTCATTAGCGTAAGGTGGATAATCACAATGGAGAATGCAATGTAGGACCTGGGTAGAATATTGAGTGATCTCACTGTCTTCCTCTGCAAACAATAACATGTTTATTTACCCATTACTATAGTTAGCTGGTTTACTATATGTGCTTTGTTTATATTATTACTATAACTCCTAAAAAAGTAACTGTATTATTAAATAGCTTAGACTTTATAACACACATGAAGATTCCAATGTGCCAGTTCTATTTTTGCTTTTTTAAATTTTATTTGCACTTATTTATTTATCTGCTCCCCTCACATACACACCACTCCTAGTTGCCCTTTTAGCTTGTGATTTATATAAGAAGCCATTGTCCTTGCATGCTTGGCAGATAGTTTAACAAAATTGAATGAGATCAAATTTAGTGCAACCTCCATTGGGGCTGGCCACATTATTTTGAAGTGCTTCATTACAGTGGCAGTGGGGGCTGGATATCTTCATTTGGGATGTTGCATTCCCTCATTCATCACTCTAGATAAGGAACTCGAGAAATGCCAAAACAACAGGACCCACAGCGGCAAACATGAACACAACGGCTCACCTGCGTCTTGATTACATTAGCAAGACTAACTAGGTGGCTAATTCCAGCAGCATGGTTTGGATGGAATAAGCCATGTATACTGAAAGGCTACTAAAGCAGGTGTCTCATAAGTTACCAGAGAAACAAAGAAAGTGTTGTGTGTTTAATTGCACCTGTGTAGGGAAATGATTAGACATACCTACCAGTACATACAGGTATTGGGAAATTTAATCAGGTAGACCTACCATATATGATTAGAAATTTAGAGGTGTTGAGTACCAATGGAACCAGAAAACTGTACATTTTAACAAAATTTTAGTCTATAACACTTGTGAAGGAGGAACCTAATACTTTTTTGGTGGGGGATCTTTAGTGAAATGACTGGAATGACACCAACAAATCTGAGAAAATGTCATTTAATAACCAACCTTTGAGCCACAAAGTTTTCAGAAGGCAAGGGACATGCCTGTAATAGACATGCCTATGGTTTAGAGTACAGAGTACAGTACTAACATCGATTGTAGTTCATCTGTTGCTGAGCACAATTTGTCAGTGCAGTTCAGTCCTGTCCAATGGAAAGGAAAGAGACCAGCATAGAACCACACCTGACAAGATTGTAATTGGATATTGGATCATGCTGAGCACAGTAGTGACATAGACACTGTAGTGGTTCTGGTATGAGAGTATCAGGTGCACCAAGGTTATTAAACACAGTGTAAAGTTACTGTCTATCTTATTAGACACACCTGTCTTGTTGGTGCAAACTGTAGATGTGCAGTCAGCAGGACATAGTTTATAATAGTCATTTTCTGGCCTCTCACACTATGATGGTCCAGAAGGTCTAGAAGCTTTGTTATCTATGGTTTAACTGTTTAATATGACAGTATTTTTACTTGCATTGATTGAGATTTAAACATTAAAAAATCACACCAGATAAAAACCTACTTTTCAGACACATGTTAATTCTATGAATCACTATTCTTTTTACCAGAAGCTATGTGAAAGAAACACACACAGCTGCACTTTACTACCACCACATACAATGCCATAATTACATCATTGCTGTGCCATGAAGTTCACCACCCAAATAAGTGTTACCTTCGACAATGTGTTCACCTACAAAATGCATCCAAATGTGATTTATTCAATTTATAACTTTTAGTTTTAGTACCTTCTTTCTACTACTGAATGAATCAGTTATGAATTTTGAAATGTTAATGTTGCTGTGCTTTAACTAAAAAAATTCTCCTAAACTTTGCACCAGAACTTGCTTTAAAGCTTATATACCTCAAACCAAGCATTAAAGCATTTAACACTGCCTTGGACAGATGTTGAGAATGGCAAAATTATAATGAATTAATAGACATGCAATTGGGCTTTGTGACTGAGAGAAGTAAAGTTATAAACCACGTGACATGGAAGGAACTTTTCATAAATGTAATAATATTTATAATTTACACAGGGCTTCAACCTAAGCTCTGTTGTGATAAGGCAAAAAAAGCACTGAAGGGGTGGATGAAGCATTTGGTATGACCACATGTGTCCCTCAAAAATGCACCATTTTGTTCCTGAGCCAGATGTGTCTGTGATGACAGCTCAGGGGCTCGTACCCCATGTCTTAGGTATCTTTCCAATCTTTAGTAGTCTCATCTCGTTTTGTCATTATTGGTTCTATTTTTGCATTTCCTTCTTTTTCTTGCTCTTTTAATCGACACTATCTTGGCTGAGCTTTGCCTCAGCCTTGATCATTTCTTCTGTCTTTTATCCTCTCCTCTTAGACCTTTATCTTTCTCTCATCCTTTCTGTCTGATACTGCAGGCAGATGCTTGGGGACCCCAGAGGGAGAGTGTGTCTGTAAAATAAACGCCTTAATGAATCACCCCAACTGTGCAGGCGTTCAGTGCCAAGCGGCACATCTGCATGCCTCACAGTGGGCCACACCCAGCCATCATCCCAAAGAGAATAACAGCATTCACCTAACTCAAACTCATTAGGGACAAAGAACTGGCATTTTGAGGATCTCTAACTACTGTGTATTAATCTAAATAGAAAATTTGGCACCATATATGGGCGAGATTGTCAATACATATATTATATTATATATTATTATATATTCTGCACTGTCCATAACAAGATGCCACATTTGTCCAACTGTCAATGACTGACATTAAACAAGGGTTGGGACAGTGAGCCAAGATGCTATGCTTACAAATATGTCATGACAGTACATTTGAAAGAAGGGCTTTGTCTCTCCTGATGTCCAATGATGACAGTGTCATGCCTTCTACATTATTTTGGTTGCATTGTGTGTTGCTCTTTATTTCACAACATTAATCACAGTTATTGGAGTAGCATAAGCTTAGAGAAAAAGGTGATGGGGCTAATTAGTTGTTAGTGAAGACTCTTCTCTCCCAAATGGCAAGTGCATACTTTACAAGGTCATAATTTGATTAAAGCAGAAACCAGTGACTGGAAAGATTGCAGACATCATTAACTCATATCTCCATAGATGGTGTGTGTGTGTGTGTGTGTGTGTGTGTGTGTGGTTGTGGGTGGGGCCATTTGGGCTTGTAAGCATGATCTATGTGGGACCACATGTTTATGACAGTAATCTCTTTGCTGTCGTCCACATTGAGTAGGACTCCTTTACCCTGCATAATAATTTAAAGAGAAATGGACACATTAAAATGGTATCGCAACAAGATTTCCACAAAAAAGCATAATTGTGTGATCATTTTATACAACTAATGCATTTTCCAAACTGTCCCGCACTGATTTTTGTGTAAATGTGTAAATGTTTTTTTCTGATATAACGTCTGTATCTGGTATTCATCACAGCTGGATGAACTATGGTCACTGAAAATACTTTAAATCAGGAGATATTTTAACTTCGCTATTATGGACTCCAAATTAAAAAAACATAAGCTGTCACGGCACTTTTCGAATAATCATTATGTATCTAATCAGTGTCAGGTTACCATTACATGCAAAATTATATAATGCTGCATGACATGATAGCTTAAAATCACATGCTAACATTTAGTTACATTACATTACATTAATCATGAACCGTGATGCAGCATGAGTTACTGATCACATTTATACCATAACAAAAGAAATAATGCTGTCCTGATGTTGATTTTTGCATAGTCTCTAATGGCAGCATAACATTTTTATTAGTTATAGTGGAAAATCAAATATGAAAAATTAACAATTTTTTTATTAATACAGGGGAGTTTTGACAATTGACAAAATATTTTGATCCATGTTGTCCTAGCAGGATTTCACAATATTAAAAAGGGCAACTTGTGAATATCTTTATTACATTTATTCAGTGAGCAGACTTAATTTCCTCGCCTCCGTGAAACGTGTCAATTACGGTGAGGAAAGCAATTTTAGTAGAAAGTCCATAACATGAGACTGGTTGGTATAAGAGCGTTGTTATCTTAAAGAAAAGAGGAAAACACTCCAAGTGTAGTATGTCTGAGAATTTTGGACACGTGTATGTAGTTTGGACACATCTGCTAACTCGAGCCATGTTAAAGAAATCTTGTTGATCATTGTAGTGGTATAGTTAGGGTTATGTCAAAATGTGGGTAGTACTGGAACCAGTGTGTAGGTCATTTGATGATTTATGACCATTACCGTCACCACTTGTAGCATAAGCAGTGACGAAATCATATTTGTATACAGATGACTAACAATTCCAGAGACATCTGGCAACAAGAAGGTCCACAGAAAGTTGTGTTTTTGACAGATGAAGAAAGAGAGACCAGCACGGGTTGAGGCTCAGTCAGGTCTGTTGTTGAGAGGATTTTTATTATATTTTTTCTTTGCACTGAGAAAGGTTTATCTACAAGATTGCTGAAAATCAGATAGGGATTGTGTGGCAGTGTTTATACTAGGCATGGAAAGTGGAGGATAGAGGAAATCCAGAGACTTGGAGATTTTTTAGAGGGTATGAGTAGAAACGGGCAGCACAATGGCTCGGTGGGAAGCACCACTGCTTCACAACAGGAAGGTCCTGGGTTCAATCCCAGGGTGGAGCGGCTTGGGTCCTTTCTGTGTGGAGTCTGCTTGTCCTTCCCGTGTCTGTGTGGGTTTACTCTGGGTACTCCAGTTTCGTCCCACAGTCCAAAGACATGCGTGTTAGGTTAATTGGTGTCTCTAAATTGTCAGTGACTTGTGTATGCAAACAGCCCAGCTCTGTATCTGGAAACAACTGGTCCCATGCCCGGATAAATGGGGAGGGGTGGAGAAAGCAATGGCCAACTACTCCATTTTCCTGCCGAAATACTTCATGGATCACATCGATGAAAGACAGAATTGTGTGGAGACCGATGATCCATCAAGTGACCGAGAGTCAGCTGCGACTGTTCTGTTAATCCAATCCAAATGAGCAGAAGCAGCAGCGGGTGCTGAGGTGCTGAGCATGTTTCTCAAGTGCTGAGAAGGAGACTGAAGATAGCAAAAATGAAAAGACAGTCAAGCTGGATGAAGAAAAAATTGCAAGTATCTTCGCATTGTTATTGTAGTGGAGGGACTGGTGTAGCAGTGGAAGAAGAAAAGACACAAAAGTGATGTGAAACATAGAGGAGTTACTGCAAGTTTGGATCTAACAATTTTGTGGTCATGTTACGAGATGTGGTCCCACGGCGTATTGTAATAATAATGGCGAAATAATATAGAAACTAACTAAAAAGGGGGAAAAGGGAGCGAAAGGCTCTCTAACGTATGAAAACTAAAAGGTGAAAAAGGTGCGCCGCTGTGTTGCATCCCAGGTGAGAGCAACGCGCGAATGAATTGATAAAGACACCGTAGCGCAAAGAGCAGACATATAAGATGTCTCCCAAATCGCGAGGCACGGAGGGACTCCGGGACACCAGAGGGCGAGTGTAACCTCAAATTGAGAGGGCCGCTGACTAGAGCAAGGCTCAAAAAAGAAATGGAGCCGGGGCGTGTCTGAATGGGAGCGCGCAGTTGGCTGGAGTGAGACTACATAGTGGCCGAGGACAGCGCTGCGAGGGAAAAGGTAAGAACCGTAACAGGTCAAGATGAGATCAAGGGTTCTGCATGGTCTTTGAGTTGATGGTGATAGAGTTGGACCAAGCACCAATGGCATCAGTAGGGATGCTGTGGTCACCCAATAGAACCAGAGGACTGTCATCTAGATGTGAGCCAAAAAGAGAATCAATCTTATTGATAGTTGTAAAGCGGATTAGGGGATCAGTAGATCAGGATGACACGAGGATTGTAAGATATGAGTATAGTTACATTGAGAAATTCAGAAAAGCAAATGTTTCAAGTAAAAATGAAATAAATGTTCCGGCACTATGACCAATTCATGAGAGAATTACAAAGTTGAAGACTTTTATCATTTGGCAGTGTCACTTACAAACCAAGCTAACGGTTAAAGGAGCCAATGATGTAAGTACTCAATGATCTAGAAGTATTTATCACCAGTCAGATCAGAAACAAATACTACTCAGAAATTAACAAAGAAGTTCTTAGTTTGATGCCAAGAATCATTATCCTATCTTCCATGATCCTTGTTTGAAGAGGTGAGGTTGTTCTAGTGTACAAAAACCGGATCCCTGAGGGACTCCTGAAGTAATCCTATGAGGTGATAAAAGTGAACCTTGCCATGCTCCCTGGTAGGATCAATTTTGTAAATGTGAGCAGAATCAGGCAAGGACATTGTCCCCAGTGCCTATGTTAGCAAGAGTGGAGATGAAAGTATGATGATTCACACTGTCAAATGCAGCAGACCGATCCAGAAGGATAAGTAGGCTCTCTTTGCCTCTAAACAATATAAGCAGCTTCTTTAGTATGAGCTACATTGTAAAAAAAAAGCTGGTTTGTATTAAGGAATACACAAATGAGTCTTTGTACTATATACTGACGTTCAAATGCACTATGAATCAATCAATCAGTGCACCGTTGTATTTATACTAACCTTCAGTAAGACCTGTGAGTAAATGCTAATGTGTCATCAACAGGTGCTAAGAATACTGTACCAACAGTAATTGCTTAGGTGAGAACTGAAACCTAATTTTAGAGTAAACACATCCCTCACACCTATAGCAGTTGGAAGTTTGGTAACTTTTTTGAATTGTATTTATTTATGAGTTTATATGAGCTAAATATCAGATTGTAAAACCAAATATTATATAAAGAGAACTCAATAAAAGTAATAAAATAAAAAATATTTTACATTTAAAATTATTTATTTGTTGAGCAAAACAATAAAATGTTACATATCCATGAGAGGCAAAGTATGTGAACCAGTAGGATAAAATTACCCAATGAACAGAATGACACTCAGGCATGAGTAGGTGCCCTGATGTATTTAAAGATCAGTAATCTAACAAAGTCTGATCTTCACAACACATTTGTGGAAGCTTATCATGACATGAAAAAAGGACTTTCCAGAGGACCCAAGATAAAGAGCTATTTATGCATACCAGACAGGAAAAGGTTACAAAACCACCACTTAAGAACAAAATTCAAGAACGCTGACACCGTTGGTTGGCCAACACAGATCAATCCAAGCGTGTGTAACAGTCTGCAAGGACACAAAGGAACTTCAAAATAAAGGTCTATGTTCATGAGTCTACCATAAGGAGAACACTGAACAACAATGGTGTGCATACCAGCTTAGTAAGGTTTACATTAATGCACATCATGTGGCACATGGACAACCATGGAGGCTATTGCTGAGGTAGTTTGTAGTAAGCAAGAGAAAAATATAGTTTTTTGTGTACATGAGAAGCATTATGTTTAAAGATTGCATTTCAGCAAAATAAAATTCCGTCAGTGAAGCATGGTGGTTTCCTGCATCTGGATCAGGACAACATGCCATAATGTATAGAACAATTAATTTTGAAATATACCAGTAGTTAATAAACAAAAATCTGAATCTCAGGCTAAATTTCATTTATGATGGTGAGAAGGACTGACAATCAGTTATTAGCCATTAATGCTAAGCAAAGAGGTTACACCAGATACTAAAAGCAAAGGTTCACATACGTTTTACTGTATACCAATGCCCACCAAATGTGAAATGCACTCTGTAAGTTTACAGAATGCTTGTCAGTTAGCACCCATTGACGTTCTTGGAATTCCATAGCTTTGAGGTATGTTTGGGACATTATCCAGTTGCAGTATGAATCCACAAAGATCCAAACAAGCATGTTCACATTCATCATCTGACTTAAACACATCAATCAATTTTGAGGGTACTTGAAAGTAGAAAATTCCAGTCATGCAGTAGCATCACAAAATTGTATTCCAACAACTCTTTGGAATACTGTAGAATGTTGGATTAAAACTGATCAGATTTTCATCCGATTTTGCACAAATTTGTGGAATCCATGCCAGCTAAAGTGAGCAATGCTGGCCTTGCTTAAGGTCCCAACTCTGGCAGCGTAGCAGAGGTGGGACTTGAACCCTGGATCATCAGGTCCAAAACCTTAACCGCTAGGCTACCACAGTCCCATTTACTAAATTTTGGCATGTTAAGTTTAGCATGTAACTGCAGCCTGACACTGTTTATATGCACATTTCTTTTTATAAACTGAACTTTGGAAAAAAAAACATAAATTAAAAATTTGTCCACAGATATGCTGATTATATGATTGGTAAAGAAAAACACTGTATTAAATCAAATAAAATGGCAAATTTTCACTAGCTGTATGAGACAGAGTCCTATATTATTTGGACCCACCCATGTAAATGGTTAGCCAGTAAGAACGAATAGAAGTCAAGCTTCAAAGGGCACATCAAACATTGTTCAACAGAAAACTGAATGGATCAGTGAATTATGAGCAATACCTAATAATATATCTGTTAAATGGTAGAGAAAACCAGGCTTTTAATGTGGTCTTAATTTCTTGTACACTGACTATGCAGGGTAAATTTCAACCGCCTGTCCCTTCTGCCGCTTACATGTCGAATGAATAGGATGGTGTTTCTTTACACCTTTAGCATCTATGAATCAAAACGAAGAAAATTATCTATCCCTACCCTTGTGTGGGATGCAAATTTTAGCTCCTCAAATTTGCAAATTGACGCTCTCTTGTGATTGTGGGTAATTTAAAGAACCGCACCAATCGATCTAAGAGGAGCCATTTTTAGGAAGCTGGAGTCCTGTTGAAGAACCCCACCTCACCCCACCACCACCCCTTCCCACATTCTCTCTCTCTCTCTCTCTCTGACTCTTCTCCTCCTTCTCCTCAGGCAACTCCTCGTTTATATTCATGCTTCTCCACAGGACGCAACGGCTCCTTGAGGATGTCACTCTGTGCCACTTTAACAGATGAACATATCTAGAATGAGCTATGGTGCCAAAGCACTCAAACAGATGTAGAGATGGCATTTTAATTTCCTCTCACACACACCTTGCTCCTTGACTATGACTACTCTAAAAACATGCATACAGGATCAACAAATGCAGAACATACAGTGGCACTATTTCTCTGAAACAGAACATTTACAGTCCATTGGTATGTACAGGTCTCTTTGTTGAATGATCAGATATCGGATGTCAAACTTTTGCTCATATTTAATAATAAAAACCAATGTTTGTCTTGTGACAATACCTAAATATTACATTGCGGTACAACAGTACACTGCATCCTTCCATTTGGTTCAACTTGACTGAGATTGTGTGCTTTACTAGTTTTTCTTTCTTTCTTTTTTCTTTTGTTTTTTACAAATTCAAACTGCTCACAAAAAAAGTATAATGCAATATTCCCTTATTTTTGCGAGCAGTATATTTCTTTATAAAAGAAATACCTGCTTGAAGCCATGAGGGAGTTGGTTTTTATTCAGTAATCCTCCCCTTCTCTTTCAATACCATAGCTATTTAAGCTGTAGGATATGACACAAATGTGCCCTAGGTGAGCAGAAACTCCCCACACTGGTGACTTTAGGGATTTATCATTGTAGCCTGAAATCTCTCTCACGCATATTCCCATGAAAATTCCGTATTCAGCAAAAGACAACACAGACTTATTGGCTGATGCCACTCACAAGAGATGACTGTGGAGCTTAACTTTATCCTAGCAGCAATTAATATTCCACAACCCAGTATCATTAATACAGTCTACAAATGCAAATAATTAAGAGGAAAATCTTACACCTTCAACATAAGTCACTTCACCATGAAGCAAGAATCAATGAAGTAGAAAACAGAAAAACTTCTGACGAATAAAACTGAAGAGAAGAAAAAGAGAAATGTATAAAAGAATCTTATTACCAAAGGTCGCCCTGTGTGGTATTGGAAAAATGGAAAAGAAAAAATGAACAGAAAACAAAAAAACACACTCTTTTTCAATCCATTTGACCAGCCAGAGAAGCATCAACTATTTTTTCCTCTCGCCTGAACACAATCATTCCAGAATTGATTTTCATGGCTGAAGGAGAAATAATGGGAACTCTTCTAATGTAGAAAATGTATGTGTTCCTTTTGCTTAACCAGGATAGACCATATTTCAGTCTTGTCAGACAGGCTAGTTGAGAAATCTCTCATTTTGGCCTGGGTTTTGTCCCCATCAGTGTGTGGCAACTCATCACCTGACCAAATTAATCATATAGTGTTCAATTGTTTGACCAGCAAAGTCACAGCCCTATTAAAAGCCCTATATGCTTAACATCGCGCTATATCTAGAAATGAGAATCTTTAATGAGAGTCACCGTAAATTACAAATGCTTTGGTAAAGGTGCTGGACTTATGAATAAAAAGTTGAATGTTTATAGTCTGTCTGCATCCATGTTGCCACTGTTAGGTTCTTGAATAAGGAGACTGAATCCTGAATTGCTTGGATTTTACTTTGTATTCGCTTCTTGCATAAATTGTAACTGGATAAGGGTGTCTGGGAAATGGAAATGTAAACATACTACTACAAACCAGGTCCTAGTGTTGCCCTATCAACTATCCCAATATAACAAATTGTGATTAAGAAAGTAGATGGTTTCAAAATAGCTTTTATCTCTATCTAGATATTCCACCTTTTAGGTTCTGGTCTGTGCAGTGCTTCTGTCCTGGTTTCTTCTATTAAATAGGTCTAAGCAAGTGTGTGAAATATTGCCAAAAATAGTTTTGGTAATTTGGTTTTGTCAATAACAATAATTAGATAATTGCTTGTCAGAGTATATATATATATATATTGAAAATAAGGAATTTGTTGTGTATTGTTGGGAATTTGTTGTGCACAGTAATCCAACTAAGGCTTGCTGGTACATTGAATGACATACTCAAAAAAAGTGGGTAACAGGTTTTTTATTCACACAGTTTTTACAAATTTTGGAAATTGTTCAAAAAAACCCTGAATGGTAAAAGGTCAGAAAATTTGAAAGGAAACCCCAAAACATCCATATATCCATATATTACAAAACGGGTTTTATGCTAGGACAAAGTGGAAAAGTTTTTGGAATAAAAGGTGATTTTAAGTCTGAGTCTATTATTATTGATCAGAGCTGTCTGTGTAACATGGCCTGAGTGTCATTATTGTGCTATAAGAGACCAGATTCACCAGCTTATTATAAGCACTGCCATGTCATATGTTATTAATGATATAAAGCACTGGAGTGAATGAAACTATTGATTGATGTTGGATGCTGTACTCTCAGGTTTAGTCTTGGTCTTCAGTTACAGTGTATGAGCAACACTGGAAGAGGATTCAATTGCGGAATTGTCTCAGTTCAACAACATAAAAGCTTCCTAATGATAGGAAACAAATTTGATGTGAAACTTGACTTTCTCTTTGTATTCCAGGATTTTCAGGGACACTACATTAATTTATCATACCTTGTACATACATGTTTCATCAGAAAATCAATGTTTAAATGCATTGTGAGTATTCATTACAAGTTTTAGAATTACATTTTTGCATAAAACGCGCACAAAGCCAGCACATTTGACAAATAATTTGATATACCTTTTCAAATCAAACTTTGTTAGCACACTAACGTTTTTCTTAAATCCACTAAATACATCAAATAAATTCTCTGTTGGAAGAGTTGCTAGCTTTACACAAAAGTTTTGCATTTCCATCTGCAGATAGAAGAATAGTTTTGATCAACTATTAAAATATTATGAACATGTATCTGTAAAATATACAGTCAGAAAATCAAGAGGGAGCAAGTCATCCATTCATGTATGCCCTAATACTGCAGTGTTTTAAATTAAACTCTATAATTGGCTTTTGCAGCAGGCTATGTTTACGGTTTCTTCTTCTAGTGTAATGTGATTTCCACTTGTGCATCAATGAGTTTTCATTTTGGTTAATTAATGTATGTAACAGACATTCAAATAATGTATTTACTTTTGTTTTGGATTTGCACTCACCATCAGGAACACTCCCTCACACACACACAAACACACACACACACACACACACACACATTGTTTTGTATTTTTGAATAGTGGTGCAGATCACAGATCAAATGTTCAACCCTTATTTCAAGTTTCATTGACAATATGGGGTAGCAGCGTCTCCCCAGGTCCTAGAGCGTCAAATTTCGAAAGATTGTGAATTGCAGAGGTGAACAAGACAAAATAAATAAGAAACTAAATTAAACTAATAATGTCTTATGACATCCATGCTAATCATTATAACTAATTTGTACAATTAATTTTCTATGCCTGGTCTTGTTGACTATTACACCACATATAAGTGCGTATAATAATTTTTACATAATACACGGGCAGCACTGTGGGCCGCCTCACAGCAAGTAGGTCCCGAGTTCAATCCCAGGGAGTCTGCGTGGCCTCCCCGTGTCTGCGTGTGTTTACTCCAGTTACTCCAGTTTCCCCTGACTGTCCAAAGACATGCATGATAGGTTAATTGATTACTCTAAAATTGCCATTGATTTGTGTCAATATGACTAGTCCTGATATAACCTTGTACATATGACCTTGTGTGTGTGTGTGTGTGTGTGTGTGTCGCTGAAATGGTCACTGATAGCGAAGTTAAAGAAGCCAAGTAAACAAACAAACAAATTGCATAATACAGATATACATAGTACATAATCATTTTTGTTTGCTTGTTTACAAGTAATAATATTTACAATTTTAAGTCATTTTTGCATTGCTTTGATTCTGTTTTTTAGGTTCTGACACACACCTGGTCAATTACGTCCTGCGCAACATTACTGGTAAAACAGGTTCACAATCATCACCCTTGTGTCTGACCACAGCAATGCCTTAAAACACACAGTATATAGTGACTGTAGGAAGCAAACTTCAACATGAAAACAAAGCCAGGAAATTTTAGGTAATTTAGAAAATCCAGCTACATCCACAAACATTTTCAGGAAATTAGTGTGTATGGTGACCCAGATATATATGGTCTGAAGACTAGATGGCTATTTCCTAAATATAATTGCATTTGTCACAGCTAAATGCTAGTGGGATTTTATTCTTTGACCCTGGTATTATGGATAGCAAATTACTTCATCATAAGCAAACCTGTTATTTAAGCCTATTTTTACAGGATTTGGCTGACTTTCCCATACAGAGCCAGATATTTACATGAACAATACCAGAATATTAATACATTACAGTACTATGTGATGGATTTACTTAATTACATTCTCAGTGGTTTATACAATAGAGTAACATGAAACGTATATAACTAACTAACTGTAATTCTATGACGGTCATTTTACATATTTTAATAAATAGATTTTATGCTCTTTATGCTAAAAGGACTTTAGTGCTGCATATTACGCATCTACTACAGTACATGACTAAAACCAGCCAATCATCTTAAAAATAGATCAGGGTGCATTAGAAATTACAGATTTCATGAAAATGCAAAGCAGAAACACTACTAACTAACACATTCAAGCCTTGCCTTTTGTCTGAATAACCACAATAAAACAAATAATGTCAAATAAATAAAATGGTTAGTACTAAATTTTTCAGTTATATATTTTATGTTTTTTAATTGCTTGCTTAGGGCTATTATTCCTAAAACACATTTAAAAGATTGTTTTTGTTAAATAAATAAGATCAGCACAAAATGTAATTCATGTCCATTATTATTCTCGGTTTCTAGATATGTTAATTGTTAGATTGTGTAGTATTCGTAATGCGTTTCCTTTTTAAATATCTTGACCTGACACTAGTGACACTAGATTAAAGAGCAACTTACTCCATAGCTAACATGCTGTAGGACAACTGCCTCCTTGGATAGTGCTTCCTTGTCACTATGAAAGGTCAACTAGGATTCAAATAGATTTGTGAACTGCAGTTATCAGAAGGGTGGTAGAGTGGCCTGATGCATTCTGTCTCTGTGGTCAAGAGGGGGACAAAGTCCGAAAGGGCAAGACTTCTGGTTGCCTCAAAGAGCCAGATGTGTGTAATCCTGTTCTGAGCTGATATTTGAAGAAATAAAACTCCAGTGTGCTGTTAAGTAGGTTCTGGGGCTGTGCAAAGAATGATATTGTTTTGAAGTGAAGTGAAATGATTTCCTAAGAATAACTGAGCAAATAACATCATGCATACATAAAGTTTTAAAATTATTATTTGTGCTGTTAGTCCTTCACAGCGATTTTGAAATCTGATCTACCACGACATATGAACTTTAGTATTGAAAACATGAGGAAGCTTAAGAAATAAGCATTCACAGGGAAATGCAATATGGACAGTCATTTTCTGAAGCTCAAAAAATGAGAAATGAGATGATTTGACTTATTGCATTATTTTAACCCCGGTCCTTTGTATAATGATAAACAGTGGTACGTCGGTTCTTGACCACATCAGAAATCGTCAAATTTGGTTCTTGACACATTTTAAGAAGAAAAATGTGTCTCAGTAATAACTGTTGTTAGCTTAGAACATTCTTAAACTTATATAATATATTGTAAACTTAGAAATATAAATCAAGACGTGTGACTCGTTTCAGCGGACACCTCAGATCATCATTCAGTACACAATTATTCAGGTTAGCAAAATTGATCGCTTAGTGCAGTACTGTATTTATTTCTACATTTACCTTACAGTATTGGTAGTGGAAATAATTCTTCACAAGTTCTGAAAAGGTTCACCATAACAGCCAACCAAAAGGAATACACAGAACCACTGCGCAGTATGATCATAAAAACACATTTGCTTGGCTTTCAGGTTGCAGATAGCTTAGCAGCAGTGTTTAGTTTGCCAACAGGGTATGTGTTTTGTTTTTACTTTACACTACAAATCCATTCCTCAATAAATTGAATAAGATTTATCAAAACCTTGTTATAAAATAAGCTTTGTGTTGATGATTTTTTGCCAGTTGTAGGTTAATGTGTTTGTTTTAAACATTAACTTACTTATCATAGGCTCTACTATGATACAGCATATAGACCGCTCTAACAGACACTCATTACACTCTGCAGTTCATGATACAAATAACATATGAAAGATTTGTAAGAATATATCTTCTTATAAATATATATAAATATAAATCATGGAGCACTTGTACAATATAACTGAATTAATGCATATAGTGCCTTTTACAATGTGGATTTTCCATTTACATTGTTCCTTATGAACAGTATTTGCCCAGTAGTCATCATGTTTGGGACTCAGTGTGAATAATGGAACAAATTAATGACAAGAACTGCAGTATCACTGTAGTCTATAATCGACAAAGTCCCAAGTTGTTTCACAATTATTATTTGTACCTGCTAGTGTTATTCAGTTTGGGTCAATTGTAATTGTAGGAGCAGTTGTTATCTGCACTCTTAAGTGGAAGCCATAAACATTGAAAGGTAAATCCACAAACTTGACTTAAATGGCAAACTCTAACTTATTTAAGCTAGTTAATCACTCTGGACATTCTTGACAGATGAAACACCTTTAAGTTGAAGCATCATATTTAGTGCTGAAATCTATCAATATACCAAACCATGCACTGAAGTGTTCTTCAGAGAACTAATGTTTAGAAAATTTCACATCCCCAGTATAGCTGGGAATGGTTTACATAAATTGATGAGGTCACACAGAGGTAGTACATGACTCATGTTGTTACAGAAACATACATTTTCTCTTGACAGGTTTTTTCATACACACGAAGCACAGTTTGAGAACCTATTGCTGCTTCATCTAAATTTTAAATGGACATCAATTATTCACTTATGACTAATGCTGTCTAATTTTCCTTTTTTCCTGCCAAGGCTGGAGGAAGACGAATATAGAAAACCACAGCCAACACACTAAATTTACTGGAGCACCTAAACAGAGTGTCGAAGGAGCCTGTTGTTACTGTTTTTTAATGTTTTTAGTTGCATGATTTTTTGTCTCAGGGCCTCTAATTCAATTACGTGCCAGCACTGAGAGTTATATATCTTTGTCTGTTGACTGGTGCTGAACTGTTTGCGGTAATAACTGCAAATGAATCATTTTACTTAGATATTTCTCACATAGTAGCCAAGATAAAAATGATACATTTTTTTCCATTTTGGTGTATGTTAAAAGGCATCTATTATATTAAATAATTAAAAAATATTTGCAGGATTTTTAAATAAATCCTAAATAACTGAATCCTACGGGAACCATTACAGGTCTGTTGATTGCAGTCTCAGTGGAAGGGGCTTCATGATGACTGTGTTTCAGATCAGGTAGACAGTCCTGGGTGTTGAGACTGATGTGTTGTTCTCAAATGGTCAACCTTCAGAGACAGAGGTATAAAGAAAAAGAGTGAATATGGCTATGTGAGGGGCTTGAAAAACGAGTTGTGCTGGTATGATCTGCTCTCTTGCCCCTCCCTTAATTGCACTTCTCTCTCTGTGGACTGAAATTCATCCTACCTTCCCTTACCTTGAGGAAATGTAACAGCGAAATGGTGCCTGCAGGCCATGTCATCTTTACATCACAGAATTGAAAGAACAGGTAGTGTGCAGGGGTTTGTGTGTGCTTGCCTATGCTTGTTTTGCTTCTATCATATATTGCAAACTTTGGTGATGTATTATCCAACCTGACTTTGATATTACTACTTCATTGCCAAGCAAAACTAGCATACATAGCTACGCTATGCTGATCTTTGTGTAAAATAATATGCTAAGGACAGGTACGTTTTGTCTTGTATATTAAAAATACCATTATATCTTACATGCGTGTTTTAAAGTTTGAGAACCATTTAGAATTTTTCACATGTATGCATAATATGACCAATAAAATCATCAAATTTTACACAGATCCTTAAAGTAGACAAAGCAAACGCAATTAAAAAAAACTAAACAGGCATGTTATACCTGGTAATTTATTTATTCAGGAAAATGATCCAATATCCTATGTCTGTGAGTAGCAAAAATACGAACTTTGTCTTCAGGATATGGTGTGACCCTTTTGTGCAGTAATAACTGCTACTAAACGTTTCCGGTAACTGTTGATCCGTTCTGCTTTGGGGAATCTGAGTCCATTTCTCTGTGTAGAACAGCTTTGATGTTGGTGAATTTCCTTACATTAACTCATCCCTCAGAATTTATGTTATATTAACCTCAGGACATGGTCTTGGTCATGTCAAAACATTAACTTTATTCTTCTTTAACCTATTTTTGGTAGAATGACTTGGGGCCAATATCTTGCTATATGAGCACACGTTCTCTTTTAATTCAGTTCACAGACAGATGTCCTGACATTGCTATGTAGAATTTGCTTGTATAATATACAATTCAGCGCCCTTCGACAGATTGGCATCTCATCTAGGGTTGTTCCTTCCCTTGTGCCCAGAGTTGTCGGGTGAGCACAGGCTAGCCTACGACTCTGTGTGTATTAAGCGTAAGATAATGAATACATATATAATTAATTGTTCATTCCACGAAGGCAAGTTGTAACAATTCAGATGCAGCAAAATAGGCCCAAACTATGATACTACCACCACCATGTCCCACACATGGAATAAGATTCTTAAGCTATAATGCATTTTTACTCTTTCAATTTCTTCTAATGATCTTCTTTATTAATGTCATGATAGAGTTCCGCAAACCTGAGTGAGCAGGGATTTATTAAAGTCTGATCTTCACAACACAAATGTTTAAACATTTAGTTGAAACCAATGACTAACACTGGAGGTTTACATACTTTGCTACTTTGCTACATGTAATATTGGATAATTTTCATCAATTGCCAATTATAAAATAATGTATAGCTGTTTTTCTCTTTTGTTTAATTCTGTTATTTATTATCTGCATTAAGACTTGCATGTAAATCAGCTGCTTTAGGTCATATTTAACATTCTTCCATGTAGGTGGCTGCCTAGTGAATGTATATTGCTGTAAGTAAGTGCACATGGACACATTTTTAAAAATGTCCTCTATTGTCTCATAGTAAGTGTCTCCTAGCAATTTACCTTATAATTAAAAATTCATTAAAATGTTTCATTTACTTATCAATAGGAGGGAAGTGCTGGGTGTGGGTAGAACAAAGAGGACATTAGGGACATCATATAAGTTTGTAATGCTATGCTCACTCTGCACATAACTTCGTAGGTTGAATTTTTTAAAGGTGTTAGTGTGTGTGTGTGTGTGTGTGTGTGTGTGGGGTGTTGTTAAAATACCTCATAGCAAGAATCTAGATATCAGAGAGGGAGGAGTGCATTGTTGGAGTCTAAGACAGCTCTATCTGAGGTGGCAGATAGATGCATGTCCGCTGTGCATTGTGCTTCTACTGGTTTGTAGCCAGGCAGATGGTACAGAAGATCGAGGATGAGATAAGACGGCTGAGATATATGTTGTTTAATCCAGATTTCTTAAAAATAAACAATTTTCTGTTAATGCAGTTAGTTGAAAGTCTGGAAAGAATGCTACATATACATATTTTTGTCAATCTGTATAAAATCACTGAAAAATGTTTATATGCACAGGTTCATAAAGGTTTAAAGAAAAATCAGCATTTACATGTACAATAAATGTAATCGAATCCAAAAATTATGCATATGCATGGAATGTGATTTAATTTAAATGTTAGCAATAGCAACAAGTTGTTCCGCCATTTAGCAAAAAAATCAGCCATCCATTCTGCTGACTGCACCACCTTTCTAGTATGTACACTTTTGGTTATTTTTTTCTGTTTGATGAATACAATATGCAATTAAATTTGATATTTGGTGGTGTTTACCACATGAAACATGTATACTAATTTGCAAAATATTTTATTGCCACACAATCAGTAAGCAAGACATGAAACTGAAATCTTTAATTTGCATTAGTATTCACATTCAGTACTTTGCAGATCCAACTTTTTGTGCAATTGCAGATGCATGAAGTCGCTTGGGATATTTCTCTATATAGGCTTAGCAAATCTAGCAAAGGCAAAAAGCCCAATCTGGTTCATATCCTGCCTCTGGCAAGGTAATATACTGTACGTCTGCCGATTTACTCATACAGGCACTGTATGGCTGGTAAAGTCTCCTCAAAGTCGTAGGTACTGGCCAAGTCAGAGTTGAGTTTGATACCCATATTCATCTATGTCAGTATTCAACCTAACAAGTTTCAGAGTTCTTTTAGGTCTAGAGAGGAGGGTCTGTGGTAATGCAAGCAGACCAGAGGTGCCCTTGTTTGACAACTATACTAAAGTGATACATCACACTGGATGTTAACTGTCTTTTACTCAACAGTAAAATGTTAATATGTCATTAACCTTGTATTGAATTGAACAGAATAGAACTGTAACACATTGAATCTAATTGACTTGACCAGAATTTATCACTGACCGATTGATGTTTTTGAAGACCCAAACAACAAAAAGAACACTTGAAGCCTCAGCTCCAATCACAACTGAAATAATATAATTGTAATGAATACTTCGAAATGTCATCAGAGCACTCCAGCCAATGAACTTGCTTTAATAATGTTTGCTTTTCAAGGTCATCTACAAGCCATTAATATTAATGCCAAGAGGTTGGTTCAAGAAACATCGTCCTCCCATTAGAAAATCAGAACTGATTGAGTTTAATGCTGCCTCAGCCTCTATGTAGTGCTCATATATTCAGTTAATCCCCCTCACATGAATACTAATCAACCAGTAAGTTTAATGGCCTCTGGAACCACATATTGGATTTCCTCCTTTCACAGTGATCGTTTCCATGCTGAACAGCTTTACCTGTGCTATGTCACACAGCAACGTGGTTGACCATAAAGCACTGGATCTACCCAGGTGCAAATAAATTTGTAATTTTTCATTTCACCCACAAAACTAACACTACCACTTATGGAAGTTTCCAAAATATATATTTCCTAGAACACATGGATGTTGACACATTGAGAGTGTTTAACCAATTCGTAATGTGTATTTACTAGTGACTACAAACCTACTCAGTGAAGCTTCATTTGAGAACTCATAGCTGCCTTTATATGGCATATCAAAATGTCACACTAGAATCTGGTGTAGAGAATCAATACTCATACATGCATTAAAATCAATGTGATGGCTTTATAGGCAGGAAAATAACCAGATAATTCATAAGCAGATCATTCAGATGTCGGAGACTGAACAGAATGTCTGTTGTCACAAAGTAATCCATACCCCATTATCAGAGCAGTGACACATGAAGTGGGAACCCTATGATTTGACAGTTGACTTGTCTCTCTTTCGAGCAATGGGTGCAAGTTGTAATACCTAAATCCTCACATTTTTGTACCATCACAACCTACCATTGTTCTTTTGCATATGCAAACAGTCCAGTGTATTTGTTTGTGTAATGTGTAAATAACCATTAAATGTGAAGGGACATGATAAGCAAACAGGCTCCAATAGCTTCTGCAAATACTAATCAGCTGGTTGTTTTCCCATGGTATAGCTATGATGCTGTAGTTAAATATAAATATCTCAAATATTAACCTTAACCTAAAACTACGTTAAACAAACTCAGTGCTGGGTAAATTAGCCCAGCTACTTCAGGGCTATATTCATCACAATGAAACATAGCTTTATGTGAAAAGGAAAAACACAGGAATTCATGCAGGGATTTTTAGTAGATAAGTTCTCCTTTTCTAGAAATTAAAAAATGCTGTACTAAAGTGTGGTCCTCAGAATTGATAGTTTCTAGATTGAGTGTATTTCAACAGTAACTGTTATTATAGGCCATCCTAGCATGCCTGGCTTTAGAAAGCCATTTCCTTTTTTATCCTTTTTGTCTTTTTATCTTCTTTTGGTTCAGGCTCTTTTGTGTTTTTGTTTATTTCACAAGTAATGCCGTTCCTGTGGACCCCTGGCTCCTAAGCTGTCTTGAGGACCCTCGGCGCCAAAGCTACCTTTGTGGACCCCCGGCACCGGAGCCGTTTGGGGACCCTTGGCACCTTGTTGTTTCGTGGACCCTCGATGCCCCAGCCGTTCCGCAGTCCCTTGTGACCCAGCCATTTGTGGCCCCTTGGCACTCAAGCCATCTCGTGGATTTCTGAACTTTCGGCTCGTTAGTCTTTTCTGGACTTACGCATGGGACTTTCAGTTTGAGTTATGCCTGATATGTGTTTTTGTTAATAAATGTCTTTTCGTTATTTTCTGTTATCGCCTGTCTGTGGATCTTGCATTTGGGCTCCGATTTAAAACCTCTGGGGATCCTGGGGATTTAGCAGGGCCTGTCTCTGGGACACCCCTTTGTAACAGAAACACTTTATTCTACTTAATGAGTTACTATTTTGGTAATCACCTAAACCAGATTGTTTCGCAGTGGTATCCAAACCTTTTCCAGAGCTGTAGAAGTGGTCTAGAAGCCACACATTCCCAGTGTTAGGGTAATACCAGCAATTGAAACATTTTTTGAAAAAGCATGAATAATGCAAAGCATGTTGTTTAAAAATATCATAAATATAAAGTTTGGGTTAAAAATAAAGCATCTGGTCTTCCTTGCCATCAGAAGTAAACATGATTGGATGTTACCACCTGTTGTGCAGTCCTGTTGTTATTGTTTTATTATTAAGCTGTGCTTTTATTATGCTGAATATATTATTTTTATGTTTGTCTTTAGGAAACAAATCACCAAATGAATCCACTTTAATTGTATTGCAAGTAGCTTTCAAGGTAGCCATTGTAATATTTTAGTTTATATTACATTTGTAATAGTTAGTTTAGTTTTATATATATATATATTTCACAACCTATAGATTATTCTCTGGCATCCTCACTTGTGATGGTGCTCATTAATTAGATTTTATCATATGCTGAAACTGTTGATTTTGGGAAACATTATATTGACATACGTGTGTGGCTGTGAGACTACTCTTTAAATAACTGAAAAATATTTGTTATCTAAAAATGTCATTCATTTTAAAATGAATTTTAATTATTTAAAATTAATACCTATATATGCCAACTAAGATTCCTAGCTGTACTGGTTGATTCTAAAAGCATGAGACACAAAACCGTTTGTAGTGTATTGAATGTTCTTTCATTTATAGTAACTACACAGGCAAATATTGTTTGGTAGAATATGAAAAATGGCTAGGCAAACAGGTTGGAGCTCACTTCTGACCATAAGCACAGAAAAAAATGATTTCCTTCATTTTTATGTTTGTGGACTCACTACAGGCACTACTGCAAGGGGAAAACGTATTACTTCTTAGGAACGTAGGCAAGTGTTTTTCATTGTAACCCCAGATCCAGGCATGATTGCTGCTTCAGTGGTGATTGGATTAAGGTTAGAAGCTCTAGGAGGTATATTTTGTCTGAACCTGAAATTTGAATTATAAACAGCTTTGCAACATTTGAAATAGTCCAAAGATCTTGAGATATCTGAGCATATATAATAAAAGTCTGGGGTCATGGTAGCCTAGCGGTTAAGGTACTGGACTCAAATTCCACCTATGCTAAGCTGCCACAGCTGGGTCCTTAAGTAAGGCCCTTACTGATCTGTGATCAGTTTTAAGCCACTCTGGATAAGGGTGTCTGCTAAATCTGCTGAAGTCTGGGTTGATTATTAATTCTGTTGTAAAGGTACATGGCACATATTTACTATGCTCTTGGTGCATGTGGTTGCTGCAATTATCCAGTTGTTTATTTTATTTTTTTGTTTGTTAATGTTATACAAACTACACATGGGTGAAGTCTATGGTTGAAATGACAATGGGAATCTGTGGACCTCCAACCATTGATGGACCTCCAACAACGTTGGAACCATTGTTTGATTTCTGTAGTAGTTCAGGCACACGCTAAAAATAAAGATCTTAGAGAGTTTGCAGACTATGAAGGACACCACAAAACATTAGCATAGACCATAGTGGCTAGAGGTTTATAGTTTCTATCTCATTGCCTTGCCTCTCTAGGGGTGTGTTATCATTAAACACACTGCTTTCATTAAATGCTTGGCTTAAGGTGCTTCTGTAATAAAATTAGTTTTATAAATGGCTTTGATGTGTTTTGGCAGAGGACATAACAAAAAGAGTGTACACCTAATTTTAGACATGTCATTGTTGAATATAGGAAATATAAGAAGCATATCCTCTAAGCACAATGTTAGCAAACAGAATGTTTGTAGCATGTTTAAGTGATGATATGAATGAAAGTTAGAAGGACCTTGGAACCAACTTCCATTCAATGGAATCCAACAGCAGCTGATTAGCTAACAGCCTATTACAGGCTTACAATAGTCAAAAGAATTCAAATGTAACCATGCAGCAAACCATTTAGACTTTAATGTGTATGTTTCTTAGTCTACTATACTATACTGCATCAACTATTATTTACCTGGTTGTTGTTTACCTGGTTGTTTCATTCCAGTGTAGGCCCTAGTCCACTAGCTGTTTTTATTTACTAGCTCACTTTCATATACTTTTCAGAAAATTCTGTTAACCCTTCATATGGTTCTACAAAGCCCATGATAATAGCTGTTTGTGAGAATGCAATGTACACATCTTGTTCGGCTTGCACTGAGGCAGAGCCTGGGGGCAGAACCAAAGTGCATAACACACAAGAGATCGGGAAAATAATAGAACACACAATTAGTTTGAGTGTATCCCGAATCCAGCACATCGTGGCGAAGCACACTGTGGACGTCAGAGTTGTCCTTGCGATCTTCCTGGTTGGTGGCTTGTTGTCCACAGACCTGGTTTCTTGGAATTTGGCTATGAGGGATGCAACAGTCATATATGAAATTGGTGGTCTTTCTGGGTATTAGTTGTTGAAGTCTGCATCTTCAGTAACCTGTGGCGAACAACAAAAGTTTTGAAATTTTTATGTTGATAACTTTTGAACCAGAGATATTGGAAATCAGGTTGTGGCAGTAGATTTCTGAGGCAATTCTGGTCTTCTTTGATATGCTAATAACCACTGTCCTATTGGAAATATTTGCCCTTCATCCAATATGGTGGCCATGTTTCGAACATAGCCTAAAGATAGGCCCCCTCACCCACTGCTTGCTGGGGTATTCAGATATGCCATTTTCCCTTTAGTTTCTGTAATAAAAGGGTTTCCTTTGGCTTTTGACTAATCCTGTATATTTCTCTGCAGATATTTTGATTAAACCCATTATTTATATTTTTGTTGCATGGCCAGATTAGGATTATATCCCTCATGGTCCCATTTTCAAGTCCCTACATTGTGCATATGTTGCATAAACACACATAGATGTCACTGGGGTGGATCTGATCATCATCAACAAAAGACTTTAATTGCCTCAGTGTTTCAGGTTTTCAGCAGAACGTTGTACACTAAGTAAGATTTTGACTGCAGAATATATGGCATCACAATTTAAGTGAATGTGTCAAATGACTCTTATGAACAAAGAGGGGCTTTCTCAGCATCAAATCATCGTTAAGCTGATGGTTTCTAAGGGGACAGTACATGGCACACTAAAATGCTTTGCCAAAACTGGGTCATTTAGGCAGGGTAAAAACCACCCCACCATCAAAGAGCCAATACTTAAAGCTTTGTTTACTGAGAGACAGAAGAGCAACTTCTACTACACAGAAAAAAGAGGAAATAGCTATAATAATAGAATGAGCTAAGCCATGCCACGCTTGGCATGGGTGAAGATAATGTATGCAAACAATTCGCGGTAGATGACTGGAAAGTGGTCATACACTAATGAAAAAAAAGGATTTTATTGTAGTGATAAGAAGGCTTTTGTAAAAAAAAAAAAAAAAGGAAGAGAACAGATATTGATACCACAGAGGGTCATACCAACAACGAAGCATGGTAGTAGGACTTTTAAGCTCTGGGAAATTATGCATAATCAACCACACCCTGACAGAGGAGAAACACGACTCCATTCTTCAGACATTCTTTACCTTCCTCTTTTATCTTTCTGGTACTGCAGTAAAATAATGACCAAAAACACACCTCAACGATTTGCAAGTACTACTTGAAGACCAAAGTAGGTCAAGAAGATCACAGTCAGCTGATCTAAACTCCATGGAGCATTTATGGAGGCACTCGAAGACAGAGAAAACCAAGCATTTAGTACAATCAGCTCTTTGGAATATACTGAGATTGTGCTGGGCTAACATGGATCATAAGATTTTGCACAAATGTGTGGAGTCCATTCCAGTTCAAGTGCAAGCAGCCCCCCATTATAGAAAATGGGGGAAAGTCAACTTTCCACTATATTGTTATGATAATTCTATGATTTGTAATGAAAACCACTGAATAGGAGAAAATGCAAAAAAAAAAAAAACCTTATTCATAAAGAATTTTCACTAGTATATACATTTAATATAATTACCTTTGTTAAATTGAATGATTTAACATACTTTATATTCATAGTGCAACTAACTGTTCATGGATAAGGTAATATTTAAGTAGAATGTATTTGCTACAAAGCACATGTAACTAATTCTAATATTAGAGAACCATAGATAAAGAACAAACCCTAGAAATCTTTCACCCACATTGCCTGAAGCCATCTGTAAAATGTCACAGCAGGCCAATCACTTCATAGAGTGGCCTAGTTTCATGCTAGAAAGTGTTCAGTACATAAATGTAAGTTAGAGAAGTTAAAAGACGGTCTGATTCTGCCCTTCAGAGGATGGCAAGATGACCTCTATATACAGTAAACACTATATATACTGTCAAATGGTGGAATTTAGATTTCCAGGGTTTTTCTTCTCTTTTCCACATTCTTCCATGCCATTTCATGTAACGTAGTAGGGCTTTTGTTTGACAGATGCTTGATGATGCGATATATATTATAACGCCTGAACTGTACTGTGACACAGTAAGATGCAGCATGCATAACAATGTTTTGGGGGTTTGTTTCACAAGCGTGGAAACATATGTGGAAAGGGTGAACAGTTGCAATATACAATTATTATAAGTAGAAAAAAACTGCCTTGGTAAGATAAAAATATCTTACATATATTCCATTACAATCAGAAGAAAAGACATTATAAATATTGATTCTTGTGATAATAAAGGGAGATAGTAAATGCATTAAGTATATTACATTATTGACAGTTTAAGCATAGCTCTGTAAATTGTTAGCTTATATTTATATTCTACAGATTGTTCACAGTCTCATATGTGTCAGGCAGGATGTGTTAAGTGAAGTATCAAAATGTTCATCATCATAATTGGCCAGCCAAATAATATAAGAATATTAAGTGGATAAAGAGGGACGAGGCACAGAGGCTTTAGAAAAAGAGTCAGGGAAGCCATAAATCATAAATAAAGAGAAAAAAGGAGGAAAAACTTGGATGTATGTGTTCTGGAAATGCAGAGACCCTCCCAAAAATGCAGCTTTGATTGATGTGAGGAGATGAGATCGTAGCACAAGGACAGCAGTCTGGGACAGACCACTGTGGGCCAGATGGGCTGATAAGATGGCCAGGTCACCGCACGCTACTGGGGCAGAAGCCCTGGTGAAAACACCTGTCTTTACTGATAGATACTTGTCAAGGAGCTCTGGACAGAGAACAGTCAGTAAGCACTGACAATCACTTAAGCCCCTTCTTCTTGTGTTTTTCCCTGCCCTTGTCTTACCAGGGTTGGCAGGGTTGAGGCCAGCGCTTGAAATTCAGCCACTTGGTGGTAGGAGAAGGAAGGCTAACTGAAAGGGAATTGAAGTAGGTGAGGAATGAGGGCTCACTGGTGAGAAGAGGAAATGGCTTCAGGTTAAGCTAATGCAGCTGGTCTGCAGCACATCTCTCTCAGTCAGCATGGGGAGAAAGAGATAGAGTACTGATTTACCGTAATGTGCCATGCTGTGGCCACCATGAGGTCAGCTGTTCTGCATACATTTGAATCCTGAAAACATTTTATCTATCTCACTAGTTTCATGAGCGTTTAAGGTCCAAAAGTTTAATGGAGCATTCAGTGGCATTTAAAAGTTTGTGCATATAGAATTTTCTAAATTTCTGACCTCCTGCCCTATGACATTATAA
>JAUZST010011614.1:0-11826 GCA_034779995.1 Parotocinclus haroldoi
TATATATATATATATATATATATATATATATATATATATCCACTAAAGAGCTGACCAAAAACTTGCACAGATGCACAGCTACACATAAGTATAGAGTATGTAGTTTAGGAAGCTGTATGCATTTACTTTAAACAAAACACTTAACTGGAGTCTACAAATAGACCGCTCAGACATTCTAGCCTCCCAGACAAGTGCAAAGAAAAATATCTATCCATGTTAACCTTTTCTGTTTACTTGCTTGTTTTAAACATAGCTTTTCTTTGAAACCCTGACTGTTTTAATGGCTCTTTTATGCCAAGCTCAAATAAATTCAAATTTGGTTATGAATACTTATTTCATTTGTGTGTGCCTTACTGAAGTCTTTTTCTTAAAAAAAATTCATGTTTTCAGATGAAACATATCTGTAGGTAACACATACATTTCCATTAACTTATGACTTCATTCCCGTTAATAGATAGTTTACATTTTTGTCATCGTTATTCAGTATGTGGTTTTAATGACAGATGCAATGTGTAAAACATTTATTTTAATTGTTAGCTAATATGATATGTGTAGAATTCTGTAATGTTTTTACATGTTTTGCAACTGTTGCAGAGCCTTCATTATGTTATAATATAATGTTCAATTCATTTGTTACAGCACATATAAAGCTGCTTGGTGTGATGATTAGATATTATTATCAGATTCAGTAATTTATCGCATAATATATTTTACTGCTGAGTTCCCCCAGACTTATTTTCCTAATAATTCCTTTGGAGACATTAATTTTGTTTTCCTTGTTTGTTTAGATGCAAGGCATCCAATCAAACAGGATTGTGACTCATTATTCCACATGAATACTTACAGAAGAGTCCTCTTCCTTACATGGATCCTATTTTTAAGATATTCATCATCTTTAACACTGTGTCCGTATTATATTTAGTAAAGGCATTCATTTTAGCTTTAAGCATTTCAGATATGCACATGGGACTTGGATGAAAAGTTTCACAGATGGCACACATTGCTTTCACAGGCTACAGGAGTAGGTAGAATATAGAAATAATAATTTCAATTAATTTCAAAACAAGTCAAATGTACTCCAGTGCTGCTTGGCTATAAGAATTGAGAAGCATAAGAAGAGGAAAGTATTTTTGGAGGATTTAAGAAATCAACTGTGGAAACTATTACCAGCACCAGAGATATTAATGTTCTTGTGTCCACTGCAGGCAACATCATCAACAGGTTGTAGCCCATGGCACTGAAGCTAAGCTCTCTAGATGCTGATGGAGAGTTTGCAGTGAAATATTGTCCAAACACTACAAAAAAAGTAAAAAAAAACCTGAATCTCAGGTTCAGAACAGCATCTAATCATGATCACTATTCATATTCATGTGACTAAAAAGGGACTCCACATTAGTATCACAAAGGATAAAACCCAGACTTGAATTTGTTAAAACTTACATTAGGAAGCCAAATCATTCTGTACACAGGCTCAGGCTGATGCCAGATGTGTTTAATAAAATATGTGTTTAATTAAACTTTTTTGCTCCAAAGACTATACTTATATAGTCTATAAATTAAACCTTTGGACACTCATGTTGTGTCTTAGTCTACTACTCAGGCACTCCAACCTAGGTAGCACAACTATAAGTTTAAAGAATTTGAGCATGTGACTATGGCATCACTTAAGATAGGTGTTAAGTTCCAACACAATTTATTCATTTAAAACTATACAATTCATGAAAGAAGTGTTTTTTATTAACTGCCTTATAATTTTATAGAAGGAGGTTGAAATTTACAATCCTTGACCAAGAATCAACACAATCTTGACAAGGCTGGTAATAAATTAAAGGAGAAACAGGAATAAGTGAATACATTTTGATGTCATGGTTTATGCCTAACCGTGCCCTTAAGGGGAAGAGTCACTAAAATGTGTACAAATGTGAATGGACTAATCGCTATGATAGATGTAGCCTGATGGTGGTGTCTTACAAGTAAACAGTGACCCTGAACAACTATAACTGAATGGTTTGATGGCTTTATTGTATACCATGGCTTTTTGCAGTCACCAGATCTCTGACACAATAAAACTAGGAATTAAATGAATTTATTAAAAAAAAAAACTTGTTTCATCTATTCAGTACAGTTCCAGAGACTTGTAGAATCAATACCAAGGTACATTTGAGCTGTTCTGATGGCTCAAGGTGGCATAAAAACTCACTACAACAATTTATATTGGCAATAATACATCACATGGCACACAAATACACAATCATTTACTTACTGATTTCTTGTTGCAGGAACCCTGACACTGTCTGAGCTGTGTGAGCCTATTCAGCGACAAAAAGTGTTCTGTTCAGACCTGAACCTGACCCAGCAAGGCTACACTCTGAGTGCCAGCTACGATGCTGACTCAGATCCGGAAGGTCTCATGACACCAGAACATGCCGTGCAGCTGTGGAGAGGTCAAGGACTGAAATCACACCACAGCTCAGGGTTGCCCAGTCCTGACCAGTCAGCACTCACCCTAACCGACTCCGAAAATGAACACAGGACCGATGATGAGTCAGGTAGGGCAGAACAGTGTTTCATGTATTCATAGGAAAAGAAAAAGAAAATCCCAAATACAATATAATGTATGGAATATGTAAATGCATAAAATATGTGGATCTATACATAAAATAATTTCCTAGTCAACATTTGTAATTCTGCTTAACTACTGTATGGTTTAGTGAATATCATGAGTTTTCATTTTGGTGTACATAGCCATGGGAAGATTCTGCCAGCTTTAAATGAATAAAAGACATTTTAAGGTTCAAATGTTTCAATAGTTGGTTGAAATGAAATTAAATGGGGGTATAGGGTTTCATCAGTTGTATTCATTGGTTAGATACTATATTTGCTTAAAAATACACCGAACAATAGAAAAATCATAGATGGCAAACACAATCTGGCAAAACGAGATATGTTATCCCTTGTTAGGTACTTCATAAGCAACACCAAGTCAACATTTAGTGCCTTGTAATTTCAGCTAAGACATCTAATTATAGCCAGCACTTTAATGTTTATTTACTCTGTACCTGTTGAATGATTTAGGGAATTTGGGTTGATCCAGTTGTGAATTAGATATTCAGGGTTTTATCTTGGATAACTAGGAATTATTTTAGTCTCTTGAACCTTCCAATTTTTGTTTTCTCTTACTAACTGCTTCTAAATGTTTTTTTTTAATGGGCAGTTATGCCAGTAAATTAAATCAGTGAAAGGTCTGTGGAAGCTGTTCAGGTAATGGTTAGAATGGTTTTGTGTGTGTTTAGGGCAAATTGTTCCGTTGTATTTGGTACTACTTATTGCCCTATAAAACCTCAGGAGTTTGACCACCTCAGAACTTGGTGAATTTGGTTCTCTAAGCATTACCCTTTGACAGGCCAGAGTAGGTAGGTCTCCATGGTTGTTCTGATGACAAGATATAGCTAAAGCATCCAATTATGTCATGGTCATGGTCATAGAAAATGGTGGCCTAGAGTGCAGTTAAATCCTAAGTGGCTGTGGTTCACTCTCTAACATACTTTAACCCGGGTTAATATACACACTTTCTGAATATTCAGTGGCAATCCTTGACTTCCAGACCACTCACCTTGTATCCAGGCTCTATCCACTCTGTACAAACCGAATAGCCCAGAAGTTGTGTATAATGTAAGACTGTAGTGCATAGTGTTTCTACTATGTATTTTCACAGAAGGCTAGGTGTCCTGGTACATTTATACTAATTGTCATAGAATTGGTTAGATCAGCTTATTTACAGCTACAGCTCTGAATTATTTGTTGTATTGTTGTTCTCTTGAATTCTGTGCTCATTTACCACATGAATAAAAACAAAAGAGAATGCTGCACCTGGTGCACATTTTTCTTGATTTGAAATTACTCAAGTGAGTCATTATCCAACATGACTCTATAATTACTGTAACTGAACTGCTAGATATGGACACTAAATCTCTAACTGAAATCAGTATACATAAAAATAAAACTGTCCACAGAGAAGTGGTATGCAGGTCTTATTTGCTCGATTGATGTGTGATCTACTATTATGTACTGAAGAGTACTTTGCATTAGGAGGACAGTTCAGGTGATAAACAAGATGTAAATCTCGGAAATGCTGCATGCCATCCACTTTGGAGGCCATTTTATTGTACTTGCTCAGTATATTTCAACTATTGTCCTACATTGTCTTTCTTAGAGACTGAATTCATGACTTATCAGTGTGCTTATCAAGCACTCAGTACAATCACACTACACTATCAAATTCCTGCTGTATGTAAAGTGTAATTAGTAACACGCCAGGTTTTAAAGAAGGAAATTGACCTTTTAGAGCATATTGATTTTTTTTAAATTTCACTTTTAAGAAGTTTAAAAAGTGTGATTCCACCTTGCTTAAATTTTGGCAAAAGTTTATGGTTGAAAGTGGGTGATATGCACACGTGACTACAATCGCACAAGCTTTGAAAGAGATGGATATTATTGTAGGGTGACAAGTAAGAAGCTTTTTGTGAAAATGAGCTTGAAAATTTGTGAAATATTCATATAGGTAAAGAAAGCAGCCTTAAATAAATGAGATACTAAAATATTATACATGATTATTTATTTAATCAATAAATAATTATCCAATATAGCATACTTGTGAGTAGCAAATGTACAGTGGGTATGGAAAGTATTGAATTTTCATTCTTTGTTTCATTGCAGCCAGTTGCTAAAATAAAAAAGTTCATTTTATTTTATCCCATCTTGATAGAAAAAAACAGACATGTAAAATGTTTTGTAAATTTATAACAAAAGAAAAACTGATATTATATGGTCATAAGTATTCAGACCCTTTGCTATGACACTCATATTTAACTCACAAGCTGTCAATTTCTTCTTCTCCTTCTCGAGATGGTTCTACTCTTTCATTGGAGTCCAGCTGTGTTTAATTGAAATGATTGGACTTGATTAGGAAAGGCACACACCTGCCTATATAAGATCTCACAGCTCACAGTGCATGTCAATGCAAATGAGAATCATGAGGTCAAAGGAACAGCCCAAGGAGCTCAGAGACAGAATTGTGGAAAGGCACAGATCTGGCCAAGGTTACATAAAAATCTGCAGCACTCAATGTTCCTAAGAGCACAGTGGCCTCCATAATCCTTAAATGGAAGAAGTTTGGGACAACCAGAACTCTTCCTAGACCTGGTTGTCCAGCCAAACTTAGCAGGGACAGGACGACTGGTTGCAATTAACGGAAAGATGAATGCGCCCAAATACAGACATATCTTCCGGACTGCTCAGGACCTCAGACTGGGCCGAAGGTTCACCTTCCAAAAAGACCTAAAGCACACAGCTAAAATAACAAAGGAGGAACAACTCTGTGACCACCAGAGCCCATACCTGAACTGGTGTGGTTGTCTACCGACGTTCACCATCCAGCCTGATGGAATTGGAGAGGATCTGCAAGGAAGAATGGCAGAGAATCCCCACAATGTGATATTTCAGTTTTTGCTTTTCAATAAAAAATTTTCATTTGCAAAAATATCTACATTTCTGTTTTTTTCTTTTCTGTCAAGATGAAATTCTGAGTGTACATTAATGAGAAATAGAATGAACTTTTTTATTTTAGCAAATGGCTGCAATGAAACAGAGTGATAAATTTAAAGTTGTTTGTTCATATTGCAGCAATAACTGCAAATTAGTTTTAAGCTTGTTGTACTAATTTACACTTGAGCAGCAATGCTCCTTTTTGAAGAGCAGTGTCTTTCTCTTTATGTGTCTGTTGTACACACCATTGGTACTTAGTTGCTTAGTGTTTAACATTAAACAATGTGAAATAGTCTTTTAGTTATCTTAGGTTCCCTTGTGACCTTGGGGACTAATACACACCTTTCTCTTGAAGTAATCTTTTTTGGCTGACCACTCCAGGAGAGGGTAAAATGTCTTTTATTTGTACACAGTCTGTGTGATTGTGGAGTGGTGGATCCAAATAGTCCAAAATCTCTTTTGCAGCCTGATGAGCATCAGCTTTCTAAGGACCTCAAAAATCTCATTTCTCATTTTCGGAAAATCTCCAAATTCAGGTTTACAAATGTTGTGGCATCATATCAAAGAAAACATTGGGCTGTAATCTCTGGCAAAGGTGCTTCAATTAAGTACAGAGGAAAGGGTTTGAAGAGGAAGATTTTGTTTTCTTTGCCTTCATTTATATGGAGTTTATATATTTATATTATATATAAATTAATATTATTATACTATAGTTTATTTGTACAAACTTAACATTCCAAACACACTGTTCGGATGATTCTGCAAATGCATGTGTAGACCACATGATATAACAGCTTTAGGTATCCACTTCTGCATAGAGGCATTATTCCAATTCTTTCTGCCTAGCTTACATGAAAATGACATGCGCACATTGTAAATAATATACAAGTGGCATACAACATTCGACACTACACAGTAAGTACTGCAGAGGAATGCCTGAAGGTGTAATATAAATTGTATAAAATAAAAACATATATGCATCCAATATACATCCATATCGGTTAACATTTCACAGAACATTACAGAAATGTCCCATACCTGTATTAGGACTTTCTAATGAGCTAATTGAATAACTGTTCAGCTGCTCTATCATTATCATTAGCTCATTTCTATTAACTGTGTGAAGTAAGACTATTGTTAATAAAACTATGCTGCCAATAAGCAGGCGTAACACTATCTATTAAAATATTGGTTCCATGGGAGGAAGTGGAGAGCCAGTTGTTCTACTAAGGGTTCTTAAAGACTCTCACATCTCTTAATAGGCAATTATATCATTTGTAATTCCATTCCATTACAGAGGAATATATTACAAGCTGATGCCTATGAAGAGCAAAGGTGAGCAGTTATGTTGAAACTTAATGGTGATCATTGTTTCCCCAAATCAGAAAAAAGTTGGGATGATATTAAAAGAAATGCAG
Source organism: Parotocinclus haroldoi (assembly GCA_034779995.1). Classification (NCBI taxonomy): domain Eukaryota; kingdom Metazoa; phylum Chordata; class Actinopteri; order Siluriformes; family Loricariidae; genus Parotocinclus; species Parotocinclus haroldoi. Next base: position 6,963 of record JAUZST010011614.1, read on the forward strand.
TGTTCCTTACAATTCTGCAATTCCTGCAAGTATTTCCTGCAACACATTCCAAAAAGTTGGGAGTTGGCAATTTAGATTGATAGATTTAGAGTGATAAATTTAAATAAACAAAATAATTATGTGGTTTCAAACAGATGACATCAACAAGTGATTATAATCATGATTTGGTACAAAGTTGGTACAAGGCAACTATTTCTGACATGGGATTGTAAATGTGCCATCACTACCTATCATCATGGGTTTAAATCTGTCCATAGACAGGGTTAATTTTCATTGATTGTCAAAGCATAAGCATAGTCAACATCACATGGAGCTTAATAGTGGGACAGTTGATTTATCAGAAATCTTGGGGCACACCACAGAGTGCCTCTGGTCTCCACTGAATGCCTTTCAGACTGAGTGAAAACAAATGCAGTATTTGCACCCAGAGGGCAAGACCAGAGAGGATAAATGGTATCCATTCCATTTGCTTAAGCCAGCAGAATTGGCTTGTTTGTTCTGGATGGGGTAGCTGCATAGTCTGGCAGATTTGCTAGAGCATCACTATAGTAATATAGTAGGCTGAAAAGCATATGACAGGTGATTTTGTCAGTCATGCATCCTGACCATAACGGACAATACGTTTTCTGTTGGTTTGCAGCTTAACCACAGCACTTTCATAGATGTTTCAGATTACTAGGACTATAGCACACTCACTTTTATAATAACCTGGCAGATGGACAGCTCTAAAAGAATAAAAATGACCATCTGCCTATTACACAGTTTAATTACCCAATTCAGCAATGTCTGTGCACTTGTGCACTGTTGGTGGTTAATGTAAAATATCACTGTTGTGTTTTCAGTCTGCCACAACACATGCAGCCATTTTGAGGACTCCAAAATTTGATGATAATGCCGGTGATGTTTATTTATTCACACTTTATCTTCTCAAGCCTTTACCCAGGTGTGCTAGGAAGTGTCTATGACTACTCCTCTTCTCATAGTTAAAAACACCCAAAGGCATGCCCCAAGGAGGGAAGTTCCTGCTGGATTATTGTCTTAATCAGCTGTGCATGGCAGATGTTATGCATTTGGCCAACACTGAAATGTGCTAAACTGCATTCTCGGTCTCAAAAACAATGTTCTAGCCACCATCCTTGCTAGATGCAGAGAGTCAGTATGTGGCCAAAATTCCCCCAATCAGAAAACCATCTAGGAATATAGTGTTCCCTTACATCCGTCGATTGAGCACTCATGCTATGTGAGTTAAGCATCATTTTCAGAAACTGCACAGTCTGTGAAAGAGTCTGATGACTCTTTGTCATTTAGAGTGTTTTCCCAGTGTAGAACAGCAGCTCTGTTTTTTATCACTTGAAGGTGTCTGTATAGCAACCAATCTATTAGAAAAGGTAGCACACACATATCCTGGTGTATTAGTGTATCTTGCTTATATTTTCAAGCACCCTGGATGCTAGGGCAGATATTCAGTGATTTTGAATTTGATGCCTGCAACATGTTCCCAAAACGTTGGGACGGGGCTACAAAAGACTGGGAAAGTTAAGGAAAACATCTGTTTGGAACATTCCAAATGTTAACAGGTTAATTGGAAACAGGCGAGTGTCCCAGATCAAACCTGCCACGTGGCTCCCTATGTCAAACACTGCTGACCCTGGTGACAAAGACCTGTAATACTCTTCAACTCTGGTTGGACAGTATTACCTCAAACATGTTTTAAATGTGTTCATAAAGAGTTGGGTAAGAGTAACAGTTGGGCAAATTCATTAACATGAACCTTATTTTATAATAAAGTATTTAATAATAACATGTAATTTATTCAATAATGTATTGAGAATGACAAACAATAAAGTTAATTGCATGACCATGTCTTTTCCTGCATTTCCCAGTATGCTGAATTATTATGATTGCGATGTATTTAGCATCCTATATTCCCATCAGGAATGGGTAAATCATAAAGTCAAAGTCAAAATCGTAAGCTATGCCATCATAAAATGTCAAATGGGGAGTACCTGTACTTTTCCAGTTACTGTAAGTGGCCAAATTATGTGAACCTCTATGATTAGCAAATGATTTATAGTCTACACCAGCCACACAGTCCTTCTACCTAAAACTGGATAAAGAAAAATAAATAGCTGAGTCAAAGTCCTTGACTTAAATGTTGTGGAACAACTGGAAGTGAACAGTTCATGTGAGGAAACCCAAGTCAATGAGCAGGACTGATCAGGACTGGATTTAGTAGCCGTTTGTGCTGAACATAAGGGAAACACCCGAGAAGATTTATAATATAGGATCATTATCTTCAATAAATAAATTGGAAAATATAATATGCTTATCTCATATTTAATTGAATTGTCAAAGTTTAATTAAGTATTCATTATGTGTTTAGTAGTGATGTGAAACTTGATGATGGTGTGGTGGCTTGGTGCTAACTCTCATTTCGTAGCAAAAAGGGGTTTGATCCCAGGTAGGTCCTTTCTGTCTGGTGCCTGCATGTCCTCAGTGTGTCCATGTGGGTTTATTCCAGGTTCTCAGGTTGTATCCCACAGTCCAAAGACGTGTTATATGAACTGGGAATACGAAGTTGCACGCAACAGTGTTTGAAGCAGACAGACATTGAAATTGTACTGATACCATGTGTGATACCAATGCTCTGATGTGACTAGATATTTAGGTAACATTTACACAAACATAAATATAATATTTTAAAGGGTTCATAAACAATTAATGTTTTTTTTATCAACGATATAACATTTTCAAACATAAAGCTGCATATCCTCATACTTTATTTTTATAAAACCCATTCACCGTTCAAATCCTAAAGCCATTGGGAGTGTGTATATTAGTGCATTCTTAGTGCCTGTCCCAAACCCCAGTAATTAGGGATGGTTGTGTCAGGAAGGGCATCTGGCATAAAACTTTGCCAAATCAACCATGCGAATCAAGAGTAAGATTTTCAAACTGGATATGTTGAGGCCTGGGTTAACAACTGACCAGCAGGGTACCAGTGGAAATTATACTACTGTTGGATCAACGAGAAGAAGAAGAGGGGGAAAGAAATGCTAAGAGGTGAAGAGAGTGGTGGAAGGGTAGGAAGGTGGATGTGAGAGTTCGAATTTTGTACGTGGACACTATGACCAGTAAAGCGAGAGAGTTAGCTGAAATGATGAAGAGAAAAAGAATAGATATAGTATGTGTACAGTAAACCAAATGGAAGGGGAGTAATTGGTGGTGGCTAGGAGCATTGCTGGTGGTTTCAAACCGAGGAGAAAAGAGGGTAGGGATAATACTAAGGAAAGACTATGTCAAGAGTGTATTGGAGGTGAAGAAAGTGTCTGATAGAGTGATGAGTATGAAGCTGGAAATTGATGGAATGCTGATGAATGTCATCAGCGCCTATACTCCTCAAGCAGGTTGTGAGATGGATGAGAACACAGATTTCTGGAATGAGTGGATGAAGTGGGAGAGAATATCTAAAGAAGCAAGGGTGGTGATTGGAGTGGACTTCAGCGGAAAAAGAGGATGTGTTGGGGAGATACAGTGCTAACGACAGGCAGGGAGAAGGGCAGATGGTGGTGGATATTGCAAAACAGATGGAAATGGCTGGAGGATCACAGGATGACGTATAAGAGTGGATGAAGGTGCACACAGGTGGACTTTATCCTATGCAAGGATGTCTCTGGGTGTGAAAAGGAGAAAGATAGAGAAGGCTGAACCAAGGATCAAGTGGTGGAAGTTAAAGGAAGAAGACAATGATCTGAAATTTAGGGAAGCGGTAAGAGGTGCTGGGTGGTGGTGTAGGGGTCATAGAGAATTGGGCATCAACTGCGAAATCAGTGAGGGAATCGGATATGAAGACACTTGGTGTGACATCTGGACAGAGGAAAGATGAAAGGATACTTGGTGGTGGAATGAGGAAGTACAATAAATTTTAAGAAGGAAGAGGTTAGCAAAAAGAACTGGGATCTCTAAACAGATAAAGAAAGTAAACAGGAATATATGGAGATGCAGCGTAAGGCAAAAAAGGAAGTGACAAAGGATTAGGAAAGGGCGTATGGAGAGCAGCCGTGGAGAACAGCTGAAAGAACAACAAGAAGTACAACACATTTACAAACGTTCTATAAAAATCAAAAAAAGGAATCTTTCTCTCTCTCGCTCTCCCTCTCTTGATCACCCAAACGTTTGTCATTTTGTCACTATGGTGACTTTACATAGTATGATGGTAGAACGGATATTTTGAGGAAATACTTAACAGTAGGAATCTGGTACATTTCAATGATAACGATCCACCTATTTATGCCAAACTCACCTTGAGTGATTTTTGGCCAAGTTTTCATTTTATCTGACCATAGAACACAGTTCCAGTCAGCATTTAAAGCATTTCAAGTAACATTTAGTACTCTTCAAACACTTCATGTTTGTGGTAAGAACATTATCTGGTAACAAATAATATTTTTTCTGCCAAGCCTTGTTGGCATGGAGGTGGTGTCTGATTATAGATTTGGAGATATAGTGACCCCAAGCAGATACTTTTCTGTAACACGCCAGCATTAATCCTTGAGTATTTTTTTATTTTTCTTGTATCCTCTTTAATGTGCTTAGGGCAAAATAAACTTGGGTTCATGGGTTCCACACTTCCACAGTTTGTTACAGTTTCGACGGATTGACATTTTTTTATAGCCAGCATAAATGTATTCGGCTGAGTAGCTATTTTTTATAGCCAGTCTGAATTCATTGTGTGTGCTCTTGTCTTTCCCATGTTGAAAATGTCTTGAGAAATGAATGAGAATTTGACATGTGTCACGTGTCATATATACTGCTCAAAAAATAAAGGGAACACTTGGAGTTACATTGTGCTGTTTAAGTGTTC
>JAUZST010011615.1:0-11825 GCA_034779995.1 Parotocinclus haroldoi
ATCGTTCTCATCTGGGGTAAGATACACGAGAGTTTTACAGAATATTTCTAGTCCATATATATTATTTTTTATATGTATTTTTTTATCGGGGGGGGGGGGGGTAGCACTGCTGCCTCACAGTAAGAAGGTCCCGGGTTCAATCCCAGGGTGGGGCGTCCTCCCCGTGTCTGCATGGGTTTACTCCGGTTTCCTCCCACATTCCAAAGACGTGTGTTAGGTTAATGGGTGCCTATAAAGTGGCCCTTACTGTGTGACTGTGTGTGTGTGTGTGTGCCCTACGATGGATTGGTCTCCCTGTCTAGGGTTGTTCCTGCCCTTGCTCCCAGAGTTGCCGGGTGGGCCAGTGACCCCGTGTGGATTAAGCGAAAGATAATGAATGGATATTATTTTCTTTTATCATTAAAATATTTTTACTTCCTTGAAATCCAGTTGTGTGTGTGTGTTAGTTTCAATGGATATTTTAGATTTCTAGGTTATTTTGTCGATGGTTTTAACGCCCACTCTAAAACATTTCATGACACCTTATAAAAGACTGCATGTTAACGTTATGTTTGTAAAACTTTGCTGGAGCGAGTTAGAGCTGTAACAGCTGGAAGGTCTTAACTGGTTTACCCGTGTTTTTAGGTATAAATAAATTCACAAAGAAACTACGAAATCCGTATGCTATTGATAACAACGAGGTGATGGACTTCCTCTCCAGAGTGCCTTCAGATGTCCAAAAGGTAAAAGCTTCAGGATATCTGCTGCTTTCAGTGGAGTTATTTGAATAACTACATTAAAATCCTAGACTAACTTTAGGAATAAATATAACCTACATAATTGTTAGCATACAGCAAGAAGAGAAGTTCCGTTCAAGAGAGTATTTAATCGTTGTAGTAGTCGAAAACTGATTCAGAACACTGGCTACTTGCATTATGGTCCCTAGCGACATTGGTTATAGCAGTTTATGAGATGAAATGTCCCATATGTTGTTGCAGGAGGCTGGACAGCAGGACGTGACTGTACCTTCAAGATACTAATGTTTAAATTTTGTTATTGCTTTTGGTATAAACGGCTTAAACCTTGCTCTAATGCATCCCTTTCTAAAGGGGTTCTCAACCCTTGTGTTCTCATCTTCATAATGCTATTTTTATCCCTTATCTTTTAGGAACAGTACTTTGAGCCGAGACCCATCCACTTTCACAGTCCTGTGAGGAAGAGGAAAGCCGTCCAGTAGATCAACCGTCATCTCATTTTCAGACACTGAATCATCGGGACACTAATTTCACTCTATAGAAAGTAGAGACTGAAACACACCTTAAATGCTTTATTTTTACACTGCTCACAAAAATTAATTATTCACTCATTAAATATCCCCTAATTCTTGTGAGCAGTTTTTATTATTATTATTATTATTATTATTATTATTATTAAACAGTTTCTTTGAAAAGCTTTTCCATTTTAAGTGACTTTAAATCAAACTGAGCCCTGCTGATGATTGTATTGCTCATGAGGCAGGGTTAAAACCAAAGAACTGACTATTAAGCAAAACTCACACAGGCTTCCCTTGTGAGCTTTACTTTTAGATCATGGCGTACTGTGTATTAAAATTAAAACACTGCATACTGTACTATCTATATAGTGTCTATACTGTACATTCTGATGCCTAGGGCACAAACTGTTTGTGTGTATATACTGTGTGTAAATGTGATTTGGGTTCAGTTGAGCCTTGCTGCAGGTGTGTATTGGTCATAAATGATATAATAATGTAAATTAAGCAATTTGTGATTTTACACTTTGATTCTGTATATATTTTTGTACTTTCAGTCCATTCAAACCATTTAATGATTGTGTAGCAGTGTAAGAAGATACAACCCAAAATCTCAGCAGGTTTTGTACAGGACCTAACATAGGTCCAGAATCACAGGGAAATCATTAAAAGGTTTATATTTCCCTTTTTTTTCCTAAATTTGTGTATGTTTCCATGTACACGAATGCACAAATGTACCCCTAATGTACCCCTTACCAAAGTTGTTCCTGCTCTCTCAGATAAAGTATAATTTGTAAATGTAAAGAAACATATATACTGTAAATTAACTAAATGCATTAAAGCACATTGGACCGTGGAGCGAAAACATATGATTTGATACTGGACATACGGGACACCCTGAACATTGGAAACTGAAGTGCCTCCTGTGTATTGTGTACTACTGTAAATAAGATGAATTTTAAACTGCACTTTCTTAAACATCTGCATCTACGGTGTATTTTTGCACATCTGTTATTCCCACTGGGGCATTCCAGGTAATGAAAGGTTGCAGTTACCTGGAATTCAATGCTGTGCTGGAGAGTATGGATTACAGGTGATTCATATTCCTGGTTTACAGCTTAAGTCTCTAAATAGTTTGGGTTTATTTGTAATGGGAAAAACATGCACAACATTTCAGGCTTGCATTTGGCAAATCTGTCTGGGTAAGATTTTTTTTTAATTACAACCTGATCTACTCAACAGACAAAACAATGTAGGCCAGTAAATCAGAACAGATCCCAAAAGTGAATAATGTGTCAAAAATAATAAACATCCAAAGCTCAAATATTCACTTGCGTCCTTTTTGATTTTTGATTGTATACCACAGACTGTAATATGGCTTATTTAAATATAAGGATGGACTATCGCATTTGTTTTTAAGACTGCAAGGGAAGCTCAGCCTCGCCTAAAATGTCAAATATGTAGTGGGCTATATACAGTTGTCTTAATCTTTTCTTGACTACAAATTAGTTAGAACACGTACCTCTATTACCTTTCAGAATCTAATCAACTGACTTGATTTGATTAACTTCTCATAAATTCCCGTAGCGTCAATGCCATAGATTTCATGAACTCGTTTTTTAATAGGTCTGTGATCAGTGCATTTGCCTGTAGAAGCTGAGTGTCCATTCACTTCAATGGGCCTGCATGGAACAGCTTTTTTCATAGCCTCAAAACCGGGCGGTCATTGAATAAATGCCACGATTTTGAATGGAGCTGTGGGTGACCCTGAGCAGGCCTGGACGCTGAGCTTCTGTATTATGATTAGAGGCTCAGTCAAAAATTTTGAGATCTACACTGACACTAATAATTTGGAGCTCAGTCCCATCACCGACTTTACAAGTGAAGTCGAAAGACAAATGGCAACCCATTTCTTGGTATTTGCTTGGTGAAATGACTTGATCATTCCCATTGTTCATTTCTTACATCATTTCAATATGTCCATGTTTCAGGTTAATATTGTTGCATTAGTTTGTTGTTGGACAGTACAGAACAGTACAGTGCCCCATCTGTACAATCTGTAACAGAAAAGATTTTCTCCTGTAGAAAAAGGCTTAAGTCTTACACCAGTAACACAATGGACCAAAGCTGTCCATTAAGAAGACACCGGCCAAGTCCCTGAAAAAGGCACCTACTTGGTATGACAAGGTCACAGAGCATTTTTGAAAAGGAACAGAATTTACGTATAAACAAACTGACTAATTTTAAGATGTAAGCTGATAAGCTTCCCCTCCGTGAAAAAGCAGCAGCCATCACTGATACTTTCAGCTCTTAGGTCTGTACTCTGTGTTCGGGGGCTCCTGTGACCCTAAACAGGAAGTGTGGTTCAAAGATGTTAATAAAAAGTAATATACTTTTTTTTTAAACTATGTACGAAGTTACTATCACAGACTACTATCATTATCACTGTGGATGTGCAGTATTAAGCATTAAGTAAGTATTAATTTAGAGTGTATAAGTATATATATTTTAAAAAAAAAACATTTCCCTGCAACAACAACTTCTTTAAAAATGAAAATAAAAATAAAAACAAGCACCAGCATACAAATTCAGTCTTTTTTTCAGGTAAACATGATGCAAAACAGTGTTTTCTATTTTACGAGGGGAAAATAAATCCAAAATATTTCTATTGCCTTCATTTTGTTATTAAACAGAAACACTTTAAACACATATTAGGTCGTATTTACGGTTTCAAACTCGTAAATTGAACTTTACTCGGGCGAGCACTTGGAGGTAACATGGCTTCCAGAACCTCAGGCATCAGCTGACAGGAGTGTATTTTTATAACGAGTTTTCTCCCGCCTCTCCCGCTTTCCGTAGTGAAGAGCGCGGAGCATAGCGGAAACCAAACCATCGTCCACTTTTCTTATTGAAATATTTTTTCTATGAAAGGGTTTATATTTATACGTCGGGACTCACAAGCCTGATAGAATAAGAGATTTAATCGTTTGTTACAGATGATTTTATAGGTTAAGAGAGCGCTATTGAACAGGAATAGTGTAACCTTACAGACTACGTGTTCATAAACGAGGCGTTTGTTTTCGACATGATCACTCTGAGACACAGAAAGTGCCTCTTCTTGCTTCTCCTGCTTTTACTGATCACCGATTTGGATTTTGTGTGCGGATGGTTTCACACAAAAACCAACGGCAACAAGGATAAAAGCGCAGAGCAGAGGAGAGGCAGCCCCGATCAGAGCTGTTTGTGTCACGTGAGTACGGTGTAGTATTTATTTAATATTAACCACTGTGCAGTTTTTAATGGGCTTTATTTGGATTTGTTTACTTTGTTACATGTTTAACCTGCAATATATACTACTTCCTTCTCGTGCTTTCTACTGTCCCTGTCACCTGACGTCATCAAAACCAGCTGCGTCATCATTTTTTTTTAAACAGCTGTAATAAATTGGAAATCATTTTCTTCTGAGACTGAAGCTAGTTTTACTCTCCATACTGTAATAAGCTCTTATTTTGTTTTGTTTCGGAGAAACATAGCGGACATGCAAAATCTAAACAAATGTCAGATCAGCTCCCACAAACAATACGTTTCAATAAAAAGGGTCCCACTTAAATTAAGAGGCCAATAAACTACAAATTATAACCTTTACATTATTTAGCTCATATCCAGAGCTCAACTAACATAACATTTAGTGTTGCACTTAATGTGAGCCGTATCTGTAAAACGTGCACAGATGTGATCTACCTACTGGAGTCAATGTGGGGGCACTCTGGTCCAGTTTGACATGCTTCTGTTCTGAGTTTGTGTAATCTTTGACTTTTCATTGTTTTTCTGATGATCTTGTTTAATGAAATAATATCTAATGCTTTGTTTTGTGATTGCTTCATATACATTTTAAAATATCCCCTAATTTTAGTGAGCAGTATATTTTCCTGGCACATATCCCAAGAGCACACAAGGTCTAAACGTGTCCTTGATGGAATGCCAGTCCATCACAAAGCTTAGTTGGCGTTGTTGCTGCTTCTACAGCACCGTCCTCACCTCCCTCAGGCATGACCCATCGTGATTGTGATGTTTGATCCCAGGTCCTCACAGAGGTGGACTAGGTTATCAGACATCCCACATATACCAACCACAAAATGTTAAATGCAGATGGTCTGTAAAGATCAAATTAAAGCCTGGCCTCAGGGGTTTCCCAGGAGAATATCACCCAGAGCATCACACTCCCTCCTCCGGCTCGATTTTCACTCTTGAGTAGAGTTGATTATACTGTAAAAACATCTTAAAATTAATATAATAAAGCATACCTAGAACGTCATCAGACAGTATTCAGACAGTGTTTTATCAGCTTGTTTTCAGTTTTATGAGTTTATTCTAAAAAACAATATGCATATGTTATTATTTCTAGCTAATACATTTGAACTTAATCAAGAAGTAAAATTGGAATGAACGAATTATACAGGTTTCATCTTATCATAATAAAGAAGATAACAATCAATATAAACCTTAACACGTTTGGCAAAAGCGAAACGTTTTTTTTAATCCTCTATTTTTTGCGTTGTGTTGCTTGGTTATTAGAGTTAAAACAAAACTTTTCCCCCCTCTCTGTAAGACGTTTGTACGACTGAAGCCTGACGCCATTTACTCAGCGTGTTGTTGTGTGATTGGCTCAACGCAGTCGCCGCCCGAACTGCGTTCTGGGATTTGTAGTTCTCTACCCTTACTCGTCGTTAAACATCAATAACTGATAAAACTACAGTCCTGACGCCACCCCACTGTATGTGCTGTTCTGTTTGGAGGCGTGACAGAACCCAACACTGATCCACGTGGTCCGTTGATTTTAAAGTGACAGACACTGCGCGTGCGTCACTGCATGCTGCAGCTGCACCGGTGTCTGGCTGCAGGGTTACCAGCAGAGCTCGATGTGTTAGGAGTTGACAGCCGTGTAGAGAGTTCTGTGAGGGAGACCAGCTAGATTTAATTAACGGAATGCAAGGAACAAGATGCATGTTCTGGAGGACCAGCCTTATTGCTGTCTGCTTATTTGGACTTTTGAATTATTGCCAGCTCTCACAAAGTGTAAGGATTTAATCCGAATCTAAATACACACTCTGCAAACATGAAATAATTTTCTGGTCTGAATCACATAGCTGTATTTGGGTTTTTTTTTGGTTTGATATTTTTTTACTCTACGTTTTGGACGTATATATAATTCTCTAAACTTATAACTTATATCTAACTTCTCATTCCAGGAATATAGCAGCAGCTGGAAGGGTTTTAGAATGAGCCAAACAAACAAGTCCAGGGATTAGGCTTGGGTTTAATTTGTAGACTTTACAACAGGACTGGGTAGTAGAACAATTTAAACATCCTAGGTAGTATGGCCATTGTCTGTTTGTCATACTGTAGAGTTACATGTGTACGTCGTTGCGTTTATTTCCAATTTAAGTTGTCTTGCTTTCTTTAACATGTTGTGTTTTACTTTACTATGCATGTGTGGAACGACTTGATTATGCTAATATAAGAATGCAGAGTGTAATTTTGGGTGTAAAGGCATTCTTGGGGGAAACTGCGTTGTTGCTTCCTGTTTAATAATTCTTTAATATTATATATATATATATATATACAAATACCATGGATAAATTCTCTCTGTAATATTACCCCTCTTGTTGTGGCCATGTGGCGTAAAAATGTCTTTGCGTTTAACAATGCTCTTTTTCACATCACCCACCCTTAATACAGTCCTGTATGTAGAAAAAGAATCCAGTTTAATTGACCGATTATATGAACATGTTAATTATTTAGGTGCCGATTCAAATACCAGCCCTCGCACAAAGCGGCCGTCCATCTATAATGCATCGAGAAATAAAGGGTCGGTGTCGGATGTGAACAGGGAAAGCATGAGCATGCGTGTTATGGTTTAAACCTGCACTTAAATGGCTCTCAGTGATTTCAGCCCGCGCTCCAATGCGTATTTGATTTAGTCCAAAGCTATATATAGGCTGTGTTTAAAAAATCGTTGAACATCTGCGCTTGCCATTTTGCCCTCTTCCCCTTTTAATTCTCTTTCTTACGTGTGCAGTTAACGGGGGTCTTGGATGACTGCTTCTGCGACATCGAGAGCATCGACGTGTTCAATAACTTCAAGATTTTCCCTCTCGTACAGAAGCTGACCGAAAGGGACTTCTTTAGGTACTACAGGGTAAGAACACTAGAATTGCTCTCTCTTTTACAATCACGCTCTCACGGCTGTTTATTTGACCTATTTATTTGGACACCTTCGTAGTTTCTTCGCCAGGCGCGTACGTCGGTTCTGCTGCGTTATACAGTTTCTATTTTCTAATCGTTGGCTTAGTTCTTTTAGTCGGTGAGCTGACATCCTAAGAAAGCAGAGTCGCTTCACGTTTTTGCACCAGTCAAATTAAATACTTAAACGCGCCAACATATACGAGAGAAATAGAAGAATTGTTTGAAGGTATTTAATCTGACAGTGTGTTGTGTCTGTGGTGACACAGTGTAAAAGTTTAAAGTACTGAACTACTGACCAGCAGGTTTAGGATTCAATCGAACCAGTGCCAGTCTGCCAGTGTTGGACCCATGAAGTGCCCTCAACCCCCAGTTGCTTGGATTGTACCTTGTAAGATGGTGTCAGTTGTAACTTGCTCTGTGTGAGAGTCTCTACTAAATGCTGTAAAGTGTCTTTGGATGTGACGTTTATTTATTTAAGTGTGGCATTAAAAGAAATATATTAACAATTAGGAGCAAGTGGCTGTTTACAGTTGGGACCTAAAAAAAACCCCTAAATCATGGCTGTTAAGAGCTAGTTATGTGTTTACCTAACACATACTACCTAACATTACCCAGTTACACACTGATTTTGCTGTGGTGGATATAGCCCTCGGACTAATATGGCATTAAAAAACCACAAACAAACAAACCCAGAGCATCAAACTGTCTCCACCTGCTTGTCTTCTTCCCACAATGCATCCTGGTATCATCATTTTTCAATGTAAATAGTGCACACGTATTCAGTCGCATGCCGTGAGCACTCTGACCGGTCTGACGAGCAGCCCTTTACACAGCAGGGGGTGCTGCGCTGTGTGTTTGTGACAAATTCCACCTGGTACCAGCATTACACTGTTCTGTCTGTTCTCATCTGTGGTTTTACACAGACATAAGTGTGGACTCGGTAGGAACCCAGCTGCCATCAGTCACCTTGCCTGCCTAAGGTGGTCGTATCTTCAGACTCCTACAGGTGGCGTTACACAAGGACGATCGGGCTGTAAATACCTGTGCGGGATTCCTAGATTGAGAAGAGGTGGTACAGTGCAGTGAATTTCATGTTTAATGTGTGAAAAATGGGCCACAAAGCAGATGATTCATTTAATGAAATATTAAAAGTTGTAGTCTGATGGAAGTAGGTAAATTTGCAGGTGTATCAAGGTGTACAGCGTTACAGGTCTACCAGCAGTGGCAAAAATCTTTTTCATGCCTGATAGACAAAACTATTAGGTATGTTTCAGTCAAGGGTGACTAGGGTTTTGTTAAGGGGTGAGTATATAATATACGACTGTTAACGGCTGCAGAATTTGCATTGTTCATTGTCTCACAGTGTGTCATTTGACCAGTGAAAACATGTAGGTGTACCTTCTGCATGGTTTTATGTACGTTAATATTTTAGCTATGAGAAATTCTAAGCGGACTTGACCCTTTTTTTGTAATAAAAATACTTTTACTTGAGTAAAGTAGTTTTCGGGTGTACCGCCCTGTTAATTACATAAGGCTCATCAACTAGTTTGAGTAAACGAATACTGCGCGTTGGAATATCTAGGTATTAGCAACCCAGATACGAGGACTTTAAAAAAACTGCATGTCAGCAGATTGGGACTGAATGCTTTCGGCTGTACTTACACAAGGTGACACCTGCTCATTTTTACCCTGGTATTTCTCGGCACTGACAGAGCCTTGCTGTTAAATGATTCATCTAATCTACCCACTGTGTGAAGGAAGAGTTTGAAGACGTAGATGTAATCGTTAGGCCTACGTGCCGTGCTGTGCTCCCTCTTCAGAAGTGCAGAGCTGAGCCGCCGTAATGGAAACTGAGATGGCGAGAGAGATTAGAGAAATAAGAAATCTGATTGGCGTAACCATGCATAACCTGCGTAACATGCAGCTCCATTTCCTTTCAGCCTCTTGATTTAAATCATTCTCTCGCAGGTGAACCTGCAGCGCCCCTGTCCATTTTGGCCTGATGACAGCCACTGCTCCATCAAGGACTGCCACGTGGAACCATGCCCAGAGGTCAGCGCTTAAGTTCTCATTCAGAATCAGGCAGTAATGACACCTTAGTTCATTTTATATATATATATATATATATACTATATTATTTACAGATCTATTCGATTGTAGCTGTTTTGTTGAAAGTTAATTGATTGATTGATTAGATTTAGGTGTATTATTTATCTGTTCATTAAGTAATCTCCATTTTAAGGGCCTGTACCAATAGAACAGTGCACAAGGCAGGTATATACACAGCACTCAATATACTTATTATGGGTAATTTTTGTGTACCTGTAACAAGGGTTACACCAATCTTATACACACCAATATTACCTTTTTTAAAGTTGCACCTCATACTCCTCAAACGGTTTTTAAACAGAGCGGGGTAGACCGGACACCCATAACTTACTGCCATGTATATGTAAGGTGGGCAATAATGGGCCGTTGTTTGGCTATGAATAGAAATTTCTGGCCATTTTAACCATGCCTCCACTAAGCTGCCACTTTTGGACCCTGAAGCAACATCTTTAATTTTCCACTTTGCATGAGATACCAATAATGTAAAAACCTAGGTATCTGATTACCTGCTATAACATACGCTTGGTTGTGTTTGAATCACTTTTCTCCTGTCCAAATCTCTAACCAGCTGTAACAAGTGGCAAGCTGAAAATGAAACAAAGAAAGGAACAAATGTTGCCCTCGGGTGACTGATACTGTGGGTAGCACCCACTGCATCACAACAAGAAGCTGCAACAAGAACTACTCCACTATCCTGCCGAAATCCTTCATGGATCACATCGATGAAAAACAGAAATGCGTGGGGATCGATGAGCCATCTAGTGACCGAAAGTCGGCCGCGACTTTATTAGTTTTGTCTAGAAATTTTATTTTAAGGTGTTGTCAATGTTTGTACCCTTTGTATCTCACTTGTCTAATCCACTAAAGTTGTAACCTTTGTATTGTTTGCTGAACAAACCTGATACAGAAAGCTGCTCAGTGTGTTACAGTTTCATTTTAAAGCATCAGTATGAGCTCAAAATGATACAAAAACATTTGTAACATTTGTATTGATGTTACTTGTTAACACTTTCTTCCTCCCTGTGTGTTTCACAGAGCAAGATTCCTGTCGGAATCAAATCGGGCAACTATAACAAGGTTAGAAAATCAGTTTTTTTTTTTTGTTTTTTTTTAAATAAATTTGGTTTAAATGCTAATGATGCTGCAATCAAACCAATTTTTGATTATAGTAGTTACGTGGCACCTCCTGCTTGTTCCCTGGTGTAAACCTCAGTCCCGCTAGAACAAATGTCAGTGGGGACATGGTGGAGGTGGATTGTGTAAACCCCGTCTTACTCTTTCCTTTGTACATAACGAGAAAAATTTAAGGAATTATTACTTAAATAAAGTATGGGGAAGATCAGAGTGCAATTCCTGAGCAATACAGTTTTACCATAATTAACAAGAATCGGTCATTTCCACTGCAATCACACTTCTTAGTGATTCCAAAAACTCTGAATACTTATATAGGTTGCATGTTGATTAATGTAGACTAGTTTGTTTGCTTCTTGATCATCTGCAATTGCGATTATTCTGACATCTTGTCAAGCTGAGAAGGAAACTTCAGATCGCTTCGGAATGTTTTCCAGTTAGTATGCGCAGACAAAAGTGACTGGTGATGCAGGGCCTTCTTTTTCCGTGCTCTGCTGGGATATGAAGTGTTCAGTTGTTAGAGGTCTGTGTAATGAAGAGCTTGTAGCACTCAGTGTTACGTCACACACAGCATTAACACACAGCGCTACGCTCAGTGTTTGTCCTGCAGAGTGTGTACTCAGTGCCACGATAAAGTCAAGGTCGGTTTAAATTCGGATCACTGGCCATCGAGTTTTGTAGCGCTTGTGATAGTGTGTTGTCTGTGAGTTGTGTATCTGGACGATCGCCGCACTTTGACACTGTGTTTTCCTGGCAGTATTCCCTTGCTGCGAACACCATCAGAGACATTAAGGAGTGTGAACAGGCTAACGAGCTGGGAGCCATTAACAGCACACTGAGGTATGATGGAGCTAACACACTTCAGAATGCATGCGTGCATAAGTGCGTGCGTGTGTGCGTGCCTTGTGTTGCTGTATTTGTGAGTCCTCACTGTTAGGAAAACCTTGTTTACTATTTATCATCATGAATAAAGGATCCTAACTGTTTCTGTTTGTCATGGTGATATATTATAATATTAATAAGTGTGTGTGTGTGTGTGTGTGTGTGTGTGTGTGTGTGTGTGTGTGTGTGTGTGTGTGTGTGTGTGTGT
>JAUZST010011616.1:0-11823 GCA_034779995.1 Parotocinclus haroldoi
TATATATATATTCACTTTATAATCATACAACCAGAAAACAGTATATAGCTTCTACAGGCACAATGATGTAATGTAACCTTCCTTTACACTTTAGCAGCATTTGGCAGTTTCAATGGGATGGCAAGTTGACCCTTGTACAGTTCAAAGAACCTTCATCAGGAATGGTTTGGTTTGGATGGGTAGCAACTTTTTCAGGAGTGAAACAAGGTTAAAAGGCAAATATATCATAAAGCTCAGAAATATTTGAATAAAGATCAGTGGAAAAGAGTATTGAGAAATCCAAGTTTGAAAATTTTAGATCCGATCATGGACAGTGTTAAAACAACAAATCTAATGGTGGCCTGAGACTTTTGCACAATACTGCAGATTAAGCATTTCCACTGAACATTAGCAGGTGTTGTTCTCTCATGCTTGTCTGACAATGTATGACCAAAAACTAAACAGAACATCTGCATTCAGCTCACAGCACTGAGAAGATGAAGGTCTATGCAATACTGGGGCAGGTCAAAGATTCTGCCCTATATATTTGACATCTTACTATGTTTTGAATGCATGCCTGTCTCTGCGACATCTTGATTATGTCAGTTTGAGCTCGGCTTGTTCGGTGGTACAACAATGCTGTGTGCGCATGTGCCAGAGAAGTCTGCTTTCTTATTCATTTATTCCATTGTTTTATTTGTACCGTTTTTTTTCCTTTCTTAATTATGACCTTTTTTCCTTGTGCCTTTTTTGTTTGGCAGTTTTGTTAAAAAAAGGCTTCCTAAATAAATGATGAAGCAAATTTGATGGTTTTCTCTTACTGTGAAACAGTGAAGTACTAGAAGTAAGTATTTATGATTATATGCTCAGATGCTGTTTTTAAACATCATATAATGATTTTTATGGATGCTTATGACGTTTTCATACTCAGGGAATTTAGTGTGGGATAATGGATTAAATCAATTAATTTTATCGTAATGTTTGGCTGTGGTTTCTGTTCACAACAGGCAACCTTGCACTACCTGACAAATCTTAAGCCCTTGTCTCACTATCAACTTGAACCTGTACTAGCCGAGACTACATTAGCCAGTTTTAGCTATTGGCTACAAACACACTAGTCTATGGCCAAATTGGTGGTTCAGACATGGAAAGAGTTGAACTTATTTTGTGGTGCTGAAAACAAATAATTTTTATGATACAGGGGTGTGTAGTTATTTCTCATAGCCTTTGATGCAGCTCTAGGCAAATATTGCATTATCTCTGAATGACCAATGAAAGCTATATGATGCAATCCTAAATAAACTTGCATCACAAAGTCTTTCTCCCTCTATCAGTCCCCCAACCAGCATTTTTACCGTTTGGCTTATATGCATTAATAAAGCAGATCATTTCTGTTATCTGTGTGGTGAAGTTGCTTTTAAATCACAAAAGCGAGGTGCATAAACTATGACCAATATCAGTGGTGCCTCTGTGGTGATTTAAAGGTGGTTACACTCGTGCTTGGTCTCCAGGATGGATACACAAAGTATTGCTGTTTCCTATGTGAATGAGACAGTTCAGCAAGGAAAGAACAATACAAAGAAAAGAGACTGGCCACTCGGACATTCCCTGCAGCTGTGGACAAAAAATGCTCTTCATCCAGCACTTGTTGAACCAAATATGATATCAAGTTGGGTCTTATGAAGAACTTCATGAAGGCAATGGACAAAAATGCAGACTTATTCCAGCATATCCTTTGTAAATTTCCAAAGTTGAGTGAAGCAAAGATAAAGCAGGGAGTCTTCATTGGTCCTCATATTTGTGTGCTTCTGCAAGATGAGGAGTTTCACCGTTTGTTGCATGGCAAGGAAAAGCCTGCATGGCCAACATTCCAGTTAGTGATAACGCATTTCTTTGGAAACACCAGACTAGACAACCTTTAAGCATATAAAGAACTTGGCTGTAACATATCCTTTAAAAAATAATTTCTTGCACTCTCATCTACACATCTTTGCACCATCTTTGGAGCAGTCAGTGATGAGCATGGTAAGCGATTTCACCAGGGAGTTGTGACTGTAGTGACAAAAAAATACTCCGGTAAATAGAATCCTTAAATGCTTGCAAACTGCTGCTGGACACTTACCAGAGATAATCCGATGCTTGAATACAAGAGACACTGAAAAGGGAGCCAAAAAGCCAATTACTGAGCATGTACAGGTGAAGTGGGACCGTTACCGCTCTTGAGTAGCAATTCCCCAGTAGGTCAAGAGAATGCTGGATCTCAGTGTGTAAAAATCTGTGGTGCAGTGCATTTTTCACTCTATGCTTTTGTATATGTAATTGTTGTACTAACCAATTATAATATTATTATATTGCCGAGAAACTAAATTGTCCACAATTTTTTTTCACAAAAAGGGCATTGTCTCAAAGCAACTGAGCGAGCTTACAGTGGCTGTGGTAAGTAAAAATTCCCTAAATGTTGTAAGGAAGAAACCTTGGAGAGGATCAAGACTCGAAAAGTGACCCAACCTCCTTGGGAAACCCAAACCCAGTTAATATTATAAAA
The DNA here is from genome assembly GCA_034779995.1 of Parotocinclus haroldoi. NCBI lineage: Eukaryota > Metazoa > Chordata > Actinopteri > Siluriformes > Loricariidae > Parotocinclus > Parotocinclus haroldoi. Next base: position 2,525 of record JAUZST010011616.1, read on the forward strand.
AGTAAATATTTCAAGTCAAGTAAATTGTATTTATGTAGTGCTTTTTTACAGTGAAAATGAGCATTGTCTCACATCCATCTAGGCCCAATTTTTAGGAAAAACTCCCTAAACATTATAAAAAAGAAATCTTGGACAGACCAAGACTCAAAAAAGGACCCATCCTCCTTGGGTGTCTTAGATGATATATGTAAGAATTAAACAAATTGATCTAGTCAAATAAGTTTGTGGTAATAGTTCATTAAACAGAAACTTTATTTTCAATTAATTTAAATATTAACAGATAAATTAAACGTGGAATAAAACAGCATCAAAATATGCATATCTGCATCTTTTAGACCAGTAAAACGTCCTTGGCGGAGTGTCATCCCTATCCAATTAGAAGAGAGAGGGAGTTACTTTGGGCCCTGGACTGGAGCTGCGTGAGGAAGGAGAAAATCTGGCTGGGGCTGGGGCTTGGAGAGAAAAAAGAAAATGTATTTAGTTGCAGTGACCAAAGTATTTATTAGCAATCACTGATGCCATGTGTAAACGCCAACAGCACTAGCTATAGCAGCATAGCTAGAAAGAAAATAAGCAGAAGGTAAGAAGGTTCATGTGAGATATTGGCAATCTACCCTGGCTATCTACACTGTAGTGGCTTAGTGGTTAAGGTACTGGGTTCAAATCCCACCATTGCCACAGTTGGGTCCCTAAGCAAAGCCCTTAACCCACAATTGCTTGGGTTATAAAAAAGGTCGCTCTGGATAAGGGCATCTCCTACATTACATAAATGTAAATGTAGGTGATCACACTTGATTGGCAAGAAGACATCAACACTACGTCCTAGATCACCACAAATCTCTTTCACTATGAAACCCCAGAATGCTCAGCCCAGAACCATGAGGCCCAGCCAAACCGGACTGCCCACCAGACGCTTCGAGCCAAAGGTCAGGGAATGACCCCAAGCTCCGGCCCCAGTAACTTGAGCAACCCAGTCTACGTTCAACTGAAAGCCTATATAAATCATGCTCGGATAATCTGGGGTCAGGCTGTGTAGAGCTTTATATGTTACAAGAAGTCATCAATGCTGAATGCTGAATTTAACTGGTTACCGGTGTAGAGATGCCAGAACAGGACTGATACGGTCATTTTTTTTCTTATAGTTAGTTCTAGTTAGCATTAGAGCTGTTGCATTCTGACATATTTTAAGTTTATTTATGTATTTTCATTTTAAAATGTTTGGGCATCCCTTTCAGTGAACTACAAGAGAAACTGTTACGAAACACATCGACTAGCCACACGCTGTACGATGCGTTAACGCCGTGTGTAGAGGCCAACCAATAGCTGCGAGACTAGGTGGGGCAAATTCAGAGAAAGCAATATTATTGGATATTTGGAGTGTCAGTCAATCAGTGACTCTCTAAAACCAAAGAACGGTACCAAGGGTACGTTGCATACTAGTGCACTAAATACATGATCAGAATAGTACGCAGTTAGATGGCACTTCTTATAGAGGTGTACTAGCTAGAATAATAGTGTGCCGTGTGGGACCTAAACTAGGCGACGGCATAAAGATGGCTATAAACAGATACGTTAGCGGACGAATTTATTGAAGACATGTTACAATATAAATATATTACATAAAGGCAGGAATAAGCTTATAATATCTGTCACATAATATCAGACACTGTGTCGTTTTACTATGCTATAACACCTGTACTCGTTATTAACGGTAAGTTATTTATCTTTTACTGTGTTTTGTTATGATATTGTGTTTGTATGATATCTGGATGTGTAGGCAGTAACACGAGTCATGATCATGTCTTGTATAATATATTAAATGTAAATGCTTTTATCAGGCTCCGTTATCCCTACAGAACTACAGAAAATAAAGGAGTCTTAATGTCTTAACCTACCTGCCATAAACAGTGTAATTAGTATAGTTGCATTAGCAGCTTTTAACATTTAGTATTTCGTATTTAGTATTTAATATACAATTTGCACAATTTGTCAGCTACTTCTAATCTGTACTCGAATTTGAATGGATACATTCTGAGCAGCTGAGATAAATTTGGGTGGTGAGTTATTCTGAGCACAGCACAGATCATGACATTGTAGTGTGTGTGGTGCTGGTACAAATCTAAGTTTATGAGTGCTATCAGCAGCATTTAGTGCTGGCACTTGACAGAGACCTAGGTTCGAGTCCCACCTCGGCCAGTGTCCGTGTGTTCGCAACGTTCTCTCCAGTACTCTGGTTTCCGCCTACATTCCAAAGCCATGTATTAGGTCAACTGGTGTCTCTAAAGTGTGTGTGAGTGGGATTGCATGTATTTTGCAATGGACTGGTTTCTGACCTTGCAACATGGGCTGCTGATGCTGGCTCGGCCCTCTTTTGATCCTGAAACAGACGAAATGGCTTCTGAAAGCAGTGTTGCCAGGTGAGAAATGTAGGACTATCGTGCCAGAGACATAAAATTATCGTATTTTGAGGGAAATTATCGTACATCTGTCATAACCAAATTTTCTTCTCCTCCAGGCCGGCTCTGCTTCTTCTTCATTAATTTTTTTCTTTTCCTCAGTCATGGGGCGGGCGCAGCGGACTATTCGGACTATTATTTTAGAAAAGCACGATTGGCTGGAATTGAATTCCTTTGGAATTGATTCCTTCAGGGTTCACAAAAAAATTCAAACAGACAGTTGCGACAGGCTGATTTACAACCGATTACAACCACATATTCATGGAATGGTCAAATTATCGTATATTTGGCCTTTTTTGAGGTTATTGAGGGCAAAATTATTGTACAGATACGATAATTATTGTACACCTAGCAACACTGTCTGAAAGTGAGTGATCAGGTTTGCTTTATTTTAACTCTGTCCACCTACTGACAATTATCAGACAAATTGGTGCCCATTACATGTCAGTATGGAGGGGGTGGTCAAATTTGCAGTTCTTGGGTGGGATCGAATTTTAATTGAAAAGCTTGATGAAAATGTTTTAATGTGAATTTGCACTGTAGTCATGAAATATCTGTTATAATTTACAATGATAAAATAATGTAATTACAGCAAATATTGTAGCAATCTTTAACAACAAGCTAAGGACAATCATACCACTATATGTAGGGGAACTTAAATGTATATAGGACTTCATCAGTTGTAACAGGATAACATAAAATATAAATGGGTTCAGGTGACTGTATAACTGCATATTTAGGGGGAAACGTAATTCTTAAAATCTTAAAAAACAAATTTTTTGGGCTGTTTTAATGCATAGCTCTATATATTATTTAACATTATGTAGTTATTTCTGGCCCTGGTCACACCCGCTTGTTGGTCGATCTGGTAAAGTTACATGAAGCTTACAAGGTTACATAAAAGTAGGTGTGTCTAGCGCAGAAATTTGAGGAAGCACCAGTTTAGAGGAGTTGAGTTTGAACCTTAAGCTTGACTTTGAACGTCAGGCCACTGTTGTATAACCCCGAATCCAGTGAAGTTGGGATGTTGTGTAAAACATAAATCAAAACAGAATACGGAGATTTGCAAATCCTTTTCAACTCATCAGTTGAATAAACTACAAAGTAGTGAAAACCAAGTCCGAAAACCAACATTGCATGTCTGTGCACTGCATTATAAACACAGTTTGTCACTCCATCTAAAAGTGCAGGTTAAAACTCTGCTATTCAAAGCAAAAGCTATATATCAGCAACATCCAGAAACACCTCTAGCTTCTCTGGGACTGAGCTCATCTGAGATGGACTGAAGTGAAAAACTGTACTGTGGTCTGAGGAGTCCACATTTCAAATTGTTCTGGGAAGTCATGGACGTCGTGTCCAAAAGCCAGCATTTCTGTGTTCGTGCCCATGGCATGTGTAACTTGCACATCTGTGAAGGCACCATTAATGCTGAAAGGTACATGCAGGTTTTGGAGCAACATATTCTGCCATCTAAGCAACTTGGATCCAAGTCTTTTTCAGGGATGTCCCTGTTTATTTCAGCAAGACAATGCCAAGCCACCTTCTACACAAGTTACAGACTGGCCTGTCTGCAGTCATTATGAATTATGACATTATGAGGCGCAAAATACAACAACGTAGACCCCAAACTGTTGAGCAACTGATTTTGTACATCAAGGAAAAATGGGATAGAATTCCACCTACAGAGCTTCAACAATCGGTGTCCTCAGTTCCTAAACGCTTATTGAGTGTAACACAGTGGTAAACATGCCCCTGTCCCAACTTCTTTGGAATGTGTTGTAATCATCAAATTCCAAATGAGTGAATATTTGCAAAAAACAATGAATTTTATTTGTTTTAACATTGACAATCTTGTCTTTGTAGTGTATTCCAATTAATATGAAATCATCATATTTTATTTATTTTTTACTCAATCTCCCATTTTCATTGGAATTGGGATTGTAGTTGTGATGTTATATTTATTTTTAGTCGTGGCAAATTGGGTGGCACGGTGGCCCAGCAGTGTCCAACACACTGGACACAGGGACTCAGTTCACGGTCCCTTTTTCCTTTAGAATTCTTCTGGCCTAGATTCAGTAAAACAGGCCCAAACCAGGAAAATATCACTTATTACCATTACAGGTTCTAGTGTTTTGTTTTCCTTTTTGGCAAACATAACACTTCTTGTTAAAATCTTTCTGTTTTGTTCACATAAGTCAACATAATTTTTTTTCTGTGCTATTCTTCCTTGTCCACACAATCTTTAGCAAACTGCTGACATGTAGCAATGTTTATAGTGGAGAGCAGTGGCTTTTTACTTACAACCCTGCCATGAACGCCACTGTTGTACTGTATTCTAATGATGGTGGACTCATGAACGCTGAGATCATTTTTGTGAGTGAGGCCATTAGTTGCTTAGAAGTTATCATGAGTTCCTTTGTGTTCCTGAAGTGATCTTTGTTGATCGTTGGGAGGGTAACAATAGTGCTGACTTTCCTCCATTTGTAAACAATGCATCTGACAGTGGATTGATGTCTAACTAGTAACTTTTTCCAGCCTAATGAGCATCTAGACCTCTTTTTCTTAGGTCCTCAGAAATCTCCTTTGATTTATGCCATGATACAATTGCACAAATTTGTTGTAAAGAACAAACTTTGATAGATACGTAGAGCCCGTCATGATGCTCATCTTAGAGGTTCACATGCTGCTCACAAAGAGATCATATTGGATCATTTTACTCAATAAATAAATGAACAACTATGATATATTTGTCTTATTTTTTATTTTCATTTAAATCTCTCTCCACCTTTACGACGTGTGTGACAATTGGATGATGTTTTAGGTCCTTTTTATGCATATATAGAAGAAGTTCATAACCTTTAAAGCAATAGTGTACTTCTGAAATAATTCAGCAAACAGATCAATACTTGAGTTGCATTGCATGTGGGTTTTGTAGTGACTGAAGTTCTGAAATCAGGTGGAGAGTTTTAAACCTTCTAAACTTATATTGTGTCTACTTTTATGTCTCCTTTATTTTTCTCTTTAAAACTAGGCAAGCTCATGGTGCATCAGGTGCCATCATGGACTACAGCCATTATGTCATCATTCATGGCCTCAACATCACCCACAGTCCTGTGTCTGCTTCAGCCATGTCCATTGACAAACTCTTCCCCGCATTGCTCGAGTGCTTTGGCATCATCCTATGCGGCTATGCGGCGGGCTGCAGTAACATCATAAGCGTGGAACATGCCAAGAGTCTGGGCAGCTTTGTGTCGTGCTTTGCTCTTCCTGCAGTGCTCTTTAAGAGCATGGTGCAGCTACAGTTTGGCGATGTGGTCTGGTCGTTTCTGTGGAGCGTACTGATAGCGAAGCTGTGTGTGTTTGTGGCAGTGTGTGTTCTCACACTGCTGGTTGCCAGTCCAGAGAGCAGATTTGGAAAAGCAGGGTTGTTTGCCATCTTTGCCACGCAGAGCAACGACTTTGCTCTGGGATATCCCATAGGTGAGTGGATAAAATGACAGTTACTCCCTCTAATACAAGTATGTGCTGTTTAATGTGCACATGACATTCTGCGAAAAAGCTCATCGAGCGAAATGGATGTTGACCAGACACTGCCGTTATCACATATTCATTTTATGTTACTGTAAAGTACAAAAAAGGGTGTTTTCACAAGAAAACATTGTGCAAATGATACTTAAATGTGTCAGAGATGCCACATAAAAGCAAAACTGTCTGTACACATACAGTAATGCTCTGTTACAGTGCTGCCTGGTGGAAAGCTGTTTTATATAACACATTGGTATGTTGAACCTGATACTTTTGTTTGACTGAAGCCCAGAAGCATTGATAAAAAGTATTACGAACAACGTGGAAGATCATCCAGATGAAACAGATACTCAAGAGTGTATGTGGCAGAAGCTCATAAACACAAAAACAAATCTCTGAACACCTTGAAGAAGGAGCAAAACACATTGAACTAGAGTGCAAAAAACAATATCAAGACGCTGCCAGTACACAAATAAGCAGTGAACATAGGAATCTCCTTTAATTATCTTGTAAAATGTAATCAAATTCGGTATACTGTAGCACCATATGTCCAGCTGAGCTGTACACTGCCTTTGTCACTTTTAGAGTGTTCATTAAGCGAATATTCATTAATCGCATGGATGCTATACAGTGCATAATTATACACATGAAGAATCTGGAACATATGCATAGTGCAGTGCCTAAATTATACACATCTCTCACTTTATCCCTGTCCCATTTCACTTTTTTTAACAGTGGATGCTCTCTATCGCAGTTCACACCCTGAATATGTGCAGTATCTCTATTTGGTGGCTCCAGTGTCCCTGATGCTATTGAATCCAGTGGGTTTTGTGCTGTGCGAACTCCAGTGCTGGAGGCAAAACCCTGACCACAACCACAGCAAACTGCAGATTATCTTTACTGTCCTGTTAAGGGTGTGTATGCATGCGTGTTTTACTTTCACTCAGTTCATGACAGATTGACTCAGTGGTTCCCAAATATTTTCTGCCCCTTTTGTATATAAGGCGTGTACACGTCTTCTATTTCCAATGGAATTTATTTTAAACTGAATTCAAAACGGTAAATTTCTTACTGAGCAAAGGAAAATAAAATGACAAAATACCCACACTACGTCAAGCATTGTCTCAAAGCAGCTCCACAACTAAATTGCTCACAAAAATTGAGTGAATATCCCCTAATGAAATATCCCCTTCATTCCCCTTCCCCCTCCCAATTTTTGTGAGCACTGTATATATTAGCCTTAAGCTAATTGAGCTAGCCTAGGGCTAAAGTGGCCAGGGAAAAATAAGTATAGATGTAAGTAAGTTATAAGTAAGAAATAAACCTAAGAAAGTTACCTGATTAATACGTTTATAGTAATAGTTCAAATAAACAAAAGCTAAATATCAGTATTAAAGAAGAAAACACATTAAATAGAATATAATAGATAAAATGCAATTATGTAATAATGTTTAAACTCTTCAGAGTATAATAAATAGAGAATATAAAACCTTGGAATATGATAACTGCATATTTAAATGAAATTTTGAATGTAATAACATAGAGCAGGGATGTCAAACTCCCAAAATCCCAAAAGGGACCAGAATTAAAAACCGCAGAAATTAAGAAATTATTAAATGATCCTAACAAATCCAATTTAACATAATCAGCATCAATTCAACCATAGGCCTATTTTATTTCAATATAAATAAAGAATGTGTCTTTTGATAACTATAAGTGCAAAATCTATACGTGAGCCTATACTTGTGTTCTGCTCTTATGGTGAAAAAAAATTGGTAATGAAAAAAGAGGACACATCAACGTCATTCCAGCCATATTTCTTATTAATTATAAATACTAGTGCATTTGTCTACGTAGTCTTAAACATTTTGGTTGTATACCTAGATATAAATCTAACACTATTTAATATTGTATAAATCAGTGGTGAAATAAGATTTTTTACTGACCTTTGAATAGTTTAATCTATGTGTAACACTGCATATTGCAAACTGATATACACAATTATTACTAATTGTTGCGAGCTGTATACAGTAGAAAGCACCAAAAGTCAGACTGTAGATGGAAATTTAATTATGTTCTTCAATTCATATTAGAAAATTAATATTTAAAATGCAGGTTGAATAAATAATAAATACATAAGGATAACAAAGGATAGAGAATGCATAAAACATAAGTTCCACCACACAAGATGCATTACGTCACATCTCCGAAGCAAATTATACTGGCTGTATAGCTGAAGTCTAAACAACTACATTCTTACCTAACAAATAAATCTTTATTCTGTGACACAATAACAGGGGAGCTGTTGCAGTGAATTGTGGAATTTGGAACTCATGGGTCATGTACATTAGACATGTGATATTATCTCACAAGCCACTTGTAACTGAGTTTGACTTGGAATACACAGAGAATTGAATATTGATCATTAATTATTTAAATATTGATCATGCATTAATCGACCCTACCCCCAATTACCATACAGACTTAGGCGTAACTTTAAATTAATGTATGGATTTCAAAATACAGATCAGCAGCCCACAAATGCAACTACATACGACAAAAGTAACATATACAAAACAGCACACAAATGTAATGTTTTTTCCTAGCCTTAATTAGTTGTGTAATGTATACAGAAATAATCCTCTAATCCTGCAACTGTTCAACAATGTGGGTTCATTCATTTCTGAAGTGTACAGTATGCCAGGGCAGCCAAAACATTAAGGAAACGCCAGTCTTATTTGAAGATAAAGTCCATCCTCTGCTCTACTCACAAAAAATGGTCTATTAATTTGTAGATAAGTCAACTTGGCCGATATCACAAAATTATTGCAGGTTTTCTTTCAAGTTGCCATTTGATTTTAGCCAGATCATGTGCATATACAGCAATTTTAGTTTATGAATGATGAATATGTAGCACTTTCTTCAGAATACCTTGAAGGGTTAGACAGCTTTGGGCCAGCCCCTGTAGTGAAAATCAACAAGCTGATTGGTCAGTATGGTGTTAATATACTCACATTACTTAATCCTTTAGAATATCAATAGCAAGGGCAAGTAAACAGTGACTAAAGTCATTGTAATGAGCAATTGTGATTGGTTAGTAGAATCAAGAAAACGCCAAGTAGCATTTTAAATTGGATTATGTTTTTTGTTTGCTTTATACATGAAATAGGTTTTCAAATCAAATCAAAATTTATGTATATAGCGCTTTTTACAACGGAGCATTGTCTCAAAGCAGCTTTAGAATATTATATTATCTTAAAAGGCCAATCCCAAGTTGAGCAAACCTAGGGCGACAGTGGAAAGGAAAAACTCCCTGAA